>KN884530.1:59699-74890 GCA_000934455.1 Apostichopus parvimensis
ACTGAGAGAAAGCTCAACCTTGTCCGAATATTTCAAAATGTTTAAGTCATCAAGTAACGTTTGTTTTTTGGAGAAATTAAAAAAGAAAGAGCAACATTATAACAGTTTAAGACAGAAGTTAAAACTTACATCAATAATATTCATGAGTTGAATTTCTAGCTCCGTCTCTAAAGTAATGAGAGAAAACGTTCATATCAGGATATAACTTCTGAAATATTTGGGGAAGTAGTAAAAACAATAATCAGGGGTTGTATTGGAACCTCTTCTCTTTGTCTTTGATCCCTGCCTACATTATTCCTTTAACTGGAATGATTCTGTATGTATATGTACATTAAAGTGTCAGCCGATACTGAATACGGTGAAGAAGTGGTTTGCTGTGAATTGCTGCTAAGAGCTGGTCAGTCATTCTCTTATCCAATTGATAATGTTGCCAAATAAGACCAGAATAGACAATTGGAGCTTTGAAATATCTGCACAACTAAATAACACCTTCATATAATGACGACGATGTCACCCTATCTCTATCTGCCCAAGAAAAACATTTTCCCTTTTATTGTTAAAACTACACCAACTAAAGAATGAGAAGATCATTTCAATGAAACTGATTAAAGGTGTTCTTTAAGATATCTTGTTCACGTTGAAATACACTTAAGATAAATATGAGATAGGATGGATTGATAGATGTACGTTTGAAAATTGATATATTTAAATTTCAATGTTCTACTTTATGAGAAGCATATATACTAACCAATTTAAATTGATGTGCATCTGATAAATTCCTACATGGGTTACTTTCTTAACACACCGTGAAAATGAAGTGTGACGATTCTTCCTGGTTAATTCCTTAAGACACTTGAAAAAGCAGTACGTCTCAGATTTCTTGGTCATCTCCTAAGTTAACAACTTTTAAAAGTTTACAATGAAGCGCGTCTAATATTTTAAAGTATAACAATGACACAGTAAGATGACTCTAGTAAAATAGACCTTTCACAGATTGATTGACCCTTATTAAAAGACACAGCCGATGGAGAAAGGCATTACAATAGCCAATCTCCATCGTTGTTGACTTTACTTTCGAAAGACAGTTGTAGGTGGTGAACATAGATGTTCTAATAATGACCCCTTCACACTTGCACCCAGTTCCTATGACTCTCGTTGTGTGTTGTTTACCTCTGCATCACACCTGTGTTTTTCTTATGTTTGTTACACCTTGTACAATTTCAACTATCAGTAACAAGGGGTTGGAGGGGGGGGGGGGTGAGGTGATGAATGCAGGTATCTGCAAGTTGCGTAGAGCGTGTTTGTCTTTTATATTAGTAACAAATAACTTTATTATTTACCTGTATTACTACCATAATTTGCTACAGCATCTTACACTGTATATAAAATGAGACTATATACGGTAAGGTTATTCTAAAAACCATTGTCACCAGGCTGTTTACATATACTGGTAAATGATTTTGAAATATTTGGTTCCTCTTTCATGTATGACCGCTATGATCAGATTAAATTAAAACAATTGTGTTAATTGCTTTATTCAAACTGTAATAATTGTTAACGTTGCTTTTTCTTCGAAGGGTTTTTCAATACCTTCCTGCACCCTTTGTAATTTTTATTATTTTCTGACAATTCATTCGTTGAATGTAACTGTACATATTACTATAATCTAGGCAAGCTTGGATGCTGTACCTTAAGCAGTGGCGTCGTGCCCATTGGGGCCCGGGGGGCACAGGCCCCCCCCCCAAATTTTGTCAAAGGTGTCATAAAATTTGTCATAATTAAAGAAAAAAAGTGTTTTCGAACAGTGTCAGCAACTGAATTTCTTGTAGGGCCTACGAGAAATGGGGCCTCTGTTGACTGCTTGGTCAATGGTTGTTAATTGTTGATATTCAGTCAATCGAAACAGTTAAATAATTACTGGTTGATAACTAATGAACCAAATGTGCCATCAACGCTGCCATCGTTGAACAATATTATATATACGTAGTCCCAGAGTAAGTGCAACCCGTTACCTTTGCCAAAGTCAGTCAATTTTCCATGAAAAAATGGCAAATTTTTTAATTGTTTTCTAAGCCTGTAACAAAGTTCGGAAAGTTAAGATAAATGTAGTGAACAGAGATTATGGGACTCCATGTGAACTTCTTCTTAAGTAATGCAATCAGTTCGCTAAAAGGTCCACCAGTCCTCATGATCTGATAGGCAGTTTCGAAAAAAATGAATAATAATAATCATTTCAAATACAGTCACAATTAACCTGGAAAATAATCACTTCGTTATTGCACGTTTTACCTTAGGTTTCGCTACTTTCGCTTTTTCTGCCCATGTTTTCAAACGGCATAGCCTTTTCTTCACCCAGTCACCACTTCTCACGGGCATGGGCGGCAATCATGGATCAGCCAACACAATGCTGTTTCGATTTCTTAAATTTTGGGCGATTCTGGGAGACGAGGAATTGGTAAACTGAGGGATAAATTGCGATCACTTCCTTCGAGAATTTTCCAAAAATAAAAAATTGCCGGAAATTTTTATCAATTTTAAGGGTGTTGCTTACTGCCATAAGGCACGGGAAGTGCCGTTTCCTGCAATCTGAGGGGTCTGCCAGACGAAAATTTTTCTTGTACGCTGCGCGCCAACCTGTGGTGGCGCTCCGCTTAGATAGTCATCACCTGATCACGGGCCCCCCCCCCCAAATTTATTTTCGCACGACGCCCCCCTTAAGTGCACCGTTTGTGACGTTTAAGTTTAGAGGTTTGAGGATCGTCAAACAAACAAACAATTTTGTTCGATCAAGAATCATTGATCCTGTACATATTTCTATGGTTAACAATTCTCTGCGATTACTCTATTCATTAACCTCAAGCTGCCAGAGATGGACGGTTGATGGACAGTGCTCTTGTCTTCCTCATATGTTACAGCCCCTCTTGGACACATTTGCAGGCAGAGCCTCGTCAATGTGTTAGTTTTGGCCCACGCTCTTGTTGCATTTTTTTGTATGTTGTTCACTGTAACACCAGGACTCGCAGTAAACAAGACACTTGAAATTAGGAATATCCAACCACATTTGAATCTGATATTCTTAAGTTAGTAAGCGTTTCCATATCTACCATTATGTTTAGTTTCAACAGACAAGTGGCAATCTTGTTAGTGGTGGCAACATTTACTAGTTGTAACCTTCAATGGGAATTACTCAATCTTTGTAAGTATAAATTTGAATCAGTTTTTTACACAGTCACAAATTTAATAATGGGTTCATTTCAGGTGCATGGGATGGGGCATGGACTCCTGGTGGGATAAGGTGGGATGAGGGTTACTACATGGACATTGTGATGCCGCCTGCCCATTCCTCCTCACCCACAGAAAATTAATTAGTCATTGTCTCGTATACAATCACCATCCCTTTTACTCCCTTGCTCCCCTCCTCCTAGAGAAATCTCCTTCCGTATGGAAAGCTTCTTTTTCTTTTCCAATACCCCCATATCATATGACACGCCTTTTTAGGAAGATTCAAGATGCAGGATAAACTATCTCTCTCGTCTTTCCCGGCCTTCTTCTCTCACTTAGGTTTATTAAAACTTTTAGTTTTATTTTACTCCGACTAACTTACGGAATGAAGTGTAAACAATGTTTAATGCTGTACAGTAACT
The DNA here is from genome assembly GCA_000934455.1 of Apostichopus parvimensis. Classification (NCBI taxonomy): domain Eukaryota; kingdom Metazoa; phylum Echinodermata; class Holothuroidea; order Aspidochirotida; family Stichopodidae; genus Apostichopus; species Apostichopus parvimensis. The sequence goes on from KN884530.1 coordinate 63,344, forward strand.
TCTCCAGGACGGCTGGGATGGTGGGGAATGGGGAGTGGATGGCGGGGGATAGGGAGGTGATTTTGCATGGAGGGGGATAGGATGGGTACAGTTGACTTTGTTGGTAAATTTTGGGCGGTGTCAGAAATAGAAAAGCTACAGTTAAATTGGTGGAGTATTCCTATAATGCACACAGCAGACCCGACTCGAACCGATTATGTCACGATACAACATAAGCAACTATACTACTCTTACGCGACTAGATACCTTAAAAACGTTGCGGTACCACACGGAAAAGGGGTTATTTTGCTCCCCCCCCCCCTCATAATAGAATATCTTATAAGGCGTTGCTTTCAGGGAAAATAAGAATAAAGTTCTTTATATGATACAATTTATGCAAATCAGTTTTAATTTTGGTAGAAGGGTGGCACCCCATATTTGTTCATACCTGTTAGTAAAATATTCCCTTGCTATCAATTATCTTGCATGGGTGGTGACTGAAGCCAAACTCTGTTTGTATATACACAGCATATATCATCAATAAGTCAATGGTCTTCATCTCTTTTCTTACCCCCATTTTAAGGACTATTTACACTACTTCTGCACCCTTCCACATTTTAGTGATGTGTATACCATACATCATAAATACTGTATACTCGTCTTTTTTTCTTGAACATAAAGTACATTCTGTTGATATATCTGAGTGACTTTATTGCCATGCATACACACACAGCCCCCTCCTACATACACACACGCGTCATCACCATCACATAGAATCCTTTGGCCTTCGGCAAAGAATCATTAATGAATAAGTTAAACATTCAATGAAGGTGTTACCCAGAACAGTCAACCTCAAAACAGCTTCATGTAAAACTGGATTTGCTCCCTTTCTAATCCTTGTTGTGTGTAAAGTCACTTTCAGATGGTCCCAGATAAGATTACTTCAGTCACTCATATTGGTAAAATTGGTAAATTTAAATCCATGCAGCAGGTGATAAAGAGTTAATATTGACAGATTGTAACAACTTGGCAATTTTCTGTTGAACAGGATAACTGTTCTTGTGTAATCAAGGTCAGACATCTCCTTTATACGTGATAGGTACCTACCCCTACAACACCTCGTCTATACAGGGGCATCAATCCCAACTGAAAAGTGGGAGGCAGGGACATAAATGACTGAACATGGATAAAACTGAAGGAGTGTGCATGAAGCGCACACCTCCAGCATGTTGGTGCAAAGCTTTCATCGGGTGGTGTCCATGGGCCCACCTCAGGGCCCCAGATGGGTTCCAGGGGTGTATATTTTAGCAAAGGTCACAACTGACTAGTGAAATGACTTAAATTAAGAAAGGCTTATCTATTTAACATCCAGGTGTTACTTAGGGCCTTTATCGTGATTAAGAAAATTGAAACTTAAACCAAAGCAGAAACATTCCGAACTTTGCACACAAGAATCAAATCATCTTGTTATACAGATGTCTACAACATGCACACATATGGTATCGTAAGTTCATTTAAAAAGCACTGCAGGGTACATTTACTGGGCACATTGGGTTCGCCACTGGGCGCATTCACTTTATTGGAAACATAACAACCTGTAAAATAAATATACTTCAGAGCAGCAGTGACCTGAGTTGAATCCTAGGGGGGGGGGGGGAGGGGGTGCAGTTGAGGAACATCGAAAACATCATGTATCATCCAAATGTTACATAGTGGTGCTTTGATGTATGTCTATACTAAGGCCTTCTTTAAAAAATTATAGTAAGCGAGCCATTTCCTAACAGGGACCATCATGACACTATCTAAGCAGAGATCCACTATGGGTTGGCGCGTATTATAACAAGAGTTATTATGCTAAAAATGCCTCCTTGCTGGGGCACTTCCCAGGCATTGTAAGTTGCATCAAAACATTCTTTATTTTGAGATCTCATGTATTTGAAATTACACTTCAAAATTAGAACAATGTTATTCGGTAAAATCACTCTGTAGGTGAAAGATACTTTAAAAAGCTCTGTACTCATTGTTTAACAGAGGTAATTAGGAGCACGCTAGGGCATTTCTGATGGTAGCAGTATCCTGTATATGTTGAAGGGAAGCCAAATGGGGAATTAAGGTATAAATGAACTGTTAGATTTCACTTGTGTCTCAACATTCTTAATTAAAAAACTGGGGCACTGACATAGCAGCTAACAATGAAACTAATAGGACCTTCATAAAACATATAGACGTAATAATTTTTTTTTAAACCATTGATTCACATTTGACTGCTACACTGTTCACGCAGGTCAAATGGTAGAAGCTGTCTACGTTTATTGTTATTCTTAGAAAACTTGTAAAAACTAAAACAAAAATACATCCGTGATCGTACATATATGTGATGAGCGGTTAAATAAACATTATGTTTTCTTGGAAACTATACCTACAATACATGCCTAGAATCTTGAGGTTGCACAATACTGACATGGGAATCAGAAGATTATGTTATGAACATTTGGCAAAAACTAACTGAAATAGCTCATACTATCCAGGCGTTCACATTATCCTAGGCCTACTTTCATTTAGGAAGTGGGAATCTCAGGGGGGCAGTTCCCCTGCCCCCCTAGTCTATGGCTCTGTACTTAAGATTAGCTAACTTGATCAGATATAAAAAAAATTGTGAACATATATGTACATTAATTAACTAGAACTTGAGGTATAATGATTAACATTGTTATAACAACAACATGACTGGCAGCTTAACACCCATGCTTAGCACCATGCATCTGTCTCAAAAATATGTAGTTATCTCCAAAACACTGGCATTGCTAACCAAACTGAATGCACAATATGATTTACATATCTTATATTGCTTGTACGTGAGATACAACATACTATAAAATTAATATACTGCAAAGCAGCTTAGCGAATTCTGCAGGCTTTCATTATCTTATGGCTTAGCAAATAGCATTAGCAGTGTATGGATGTGGTTCCTCCTTCAATGTGTACACCATAAATGAAACCGGATTTCTTATTTCAACAATAATAACTACTAATCTCATTTTTTTCGTCTCCGTAATTGATACGAATTTAGGAATTTGCAAACACTGCAACGACCTTGAACAGCCCTCAGTTCAGTGAATGACGTCACTGTGATGATCTTTTCTGTTGTGTACTGTTCAGTACGGAGCTGTGCGTGCATTTCGTGTCAGCATAACTGTTATTTTCCGGCGTAATGTTCAAGACATAAATAGATAATGAATATCATGGTGTTTCTTGATTACTTCACCACGTGTTTACAAGTTTTTTTTACGAAATTTGCGACGATTTCGCAACGATTTCCAATATCTGAAGAGGTAACTCGCAAGCTGACCCAACGTAACGTAAATCACAAGATCACGTTGTTGGCGGGTTTTATACAGAGTGCTGCATGAATGTGCTCACTTACCTGTCAAACTGGCACAATAATAATAGTGATGATAGTCTCAAACGTAGATTAGTATAACATCCGAAAGAAAATCCAAAGTTCTAAACAAAGTAAATTCGCTTGTATGCACTAGGCCTACTGTAAAACATACACGTTCCTTGTTCCGTACGTCATTAAATCCAACAGAAAGGTTCCATTGAGCTTGAAATACAACCGCATTTGAACTCAATCCAGTGGTTAGTCTAGCTCTAACAATTTTTTCACTACATGCAATGCCTATTGCATTTATTCACATGCATGCCTCGTGGTTTGGGCTTCAGGAGGAATCATATTCTAGCCCAACTTCACGTAGGTCCGCAAACGGTACTTTCACACTGTGCAAACATTAGTGACAGTGTGCGCTACCGTATGTAATACTTACACTTGTTTCGCTCGAGCATACACACATTTCCTATTCAATCCAGTGGTTAGTCTAGCTCTAACAATTTTTTCACTACATGCAATGCCTATTGCGTTTATTCACATGCATGCCTCGTGGTTTGGGCTTCAGGAGGAATCATATTCTAGCCCAACTTCACGTAGGTCCGCAAACGGTACTTTCACACTGTGCAAACATTAGTGACAGTGTGCGCTACCGTATAATAATAATACATACACGATGTTTTGTTTCGCTCAAGCATACGCACATTTCCTATTCGTATTACATTTAAAGTGGTATGGAGGGTATTAACACATCTCGGCCCAAAAACACTCTGCCTAAGCGACGTCCATGCCCCAATTGAAATTTGCACGTGGATTCTCTCCTCACATAGACATTACTGTAGGTTGTTCACGTCTGACATGTCTTCCAGTTCCAACACTTACTGTTGCATTTATCGGGATATATATAAATAATGCGGCATAAAAGCATCAATCTTTCAAACTTTTTTTACTTTAGTGACCTTGCCACACGCAAATTTCAATTGGGCCCGAGATGGCTCTATGACCGATTTTTCCGTAATTTACATTGGGGCAGTCGGCTTCACCAAAACGACAAGAAAAAGCAGGAACAATAACACCTTATTAAAATTAGACCGTTAAATGTCTCACGCAGTGTATCAAATCTCCTCTCTTCCCTTTCAATATTACGTTTACGTTTAAGTTAAAAAATCAATGAGGGGCTATTGTCCCATTTCCGGCTTAGGCCCATATTTATTACAGCGTTACTGCTGACTTTATCGCATGAGTTTCAAATATTTAGGGTCCCAATAATCTTCTGTGAAGTGGGCAGAACAAACTTTCACAATCTTGCCATGAGAAACTCCTGGTGCGAAGAAGTCTTTCCTGGTTCTCCTCACAAATCGTATCCAGAGTTTCCGATATCTCTCACTACTTTTTCCGCTTGGAAAATTGAATAAACTTATTGTAGATTCCACATTCGTTCTGTTGCATCCCCCTACAAAGCAATTTCTTGGCATTTTGCTAGTGGTTTAGGTTGTTTGTCGAGTCCAATATAGAGTAGGTTGCAACTAAACTTACACACTCAGTGCACACAGCTGAAGTACACTACGCCGAGCTCACTTTGTTATCATCATAATGACGTCACAAGTCACTGTAGATCACGTGATCATCATATCGCTTTTCGCGAAAAGCCCAATTTTTGTTTAAAAAATCAACGAGTTTAGGAATTTTTTTTCAGCCTTTCCCAACATCGGATTGACTTGAATTTTCACATGTGTAAAACGGAAACCAACTAGAATACTCTTGAATAAAATCGTGTTTTTTCGTCAATGCTGAAAATCACTATCGTTCATCTTTAAGTTAAGGGGACAATGATATTGGTTTCTGTGACAGTGTGTCTCACCGAATTATCACAAAGGATGATGTACCTGTTAAGTACAACCTAAATGTCAAACCTGAAAAGTGCAACTTATTACTGAACGAGGTGCGCTATCTTGGTCATGTGGTGGGTGCTAACGGAATTGCTCAAGACCCTGAAAAGACTAGGGCAGTACACCTAGGATGCAGAGTGAGTTGAGAGGCTTTTTAGGGTTGGCGAGGTATTATCGGAGGATTGTACCAGACTTCGCAAAGATTGCAAAACCCCTTCATGCAATGAATTCTGGTAAGTCAGCGACTAACCAACTGTTGGGGTCATGGGAGGAGAAGCACGAAGTCGCCGTTCACGATCTAAAGCAAAGGCTAGTTTTGGCACCTGTTTTTGCTATCCTGACTTCAGGAAACATTTTATACTAGAGGTTGACACAAGTCTCCTGGGGAATGGGGCTGTTCTATCCCAAGAACAAGTGGATGGGCTGAGGGTAATTACGTATGCAAGTCGAGGTTTGAAGGTTGATGACAAAAACATGCGCAATTATAGCAGTATGAAGCTACAAACTACTTGGATTGCATTGGGCAATCTCTGTGAAGTTGAGGGATTTACTGTTGGGGTACAGAGTTTGCAATGTTCTCCGATAATGACCCCCTGAGCTACCTAACTAGTTCATTAAAGTTAGGTGCAGTAGAAGCTAGATGGGTAGCAGATCTAGCCCAGTTTAATTTCAAGGTAAAATTTAAGTCAGGTCATAAAAATGGTAACGCTGATGCATTGAGTAGGTAGGAGAGTCATAGTGTGGAGCCGAGGTCAGCCAGGTTTGAAGACAATTGGGCTGTTGGTCCTGTAATGGGAGACCCACAGGTCCCCCCCCCCCCAACCAATGCATCTCCCTCCCAAAATTAAGATTGCCGTGAAGGAAATTGTGGGAGCATCCGGGTTATTAGAAATACAAGAAAGGTCTCAAGTAACTGAACCCCAGTCTATAACTACTTTGCCCTCAATTAGTTAGGCTGATTTGCTTAAGCTGCAAAAGTTGGATCCTGTCTAGAGTCGACTCTGGTATTATTGGAAGTTGGGCAGTGAGCCAAGTTTAACAGATATTAGAGAAGAGCAAAATACAGCTGGTAAGGTACTCAGACAATGGGAACGGGTCAAGGAAATTGATAGATTCCCTTACAAAAAAAACCATAGAATTTCCTGGGGAAATGGCCAATTCCTTAAGGAAATTATCATTTCCCTAAGGGATTCTGCATTTCCCAAGAGGAAATGGCTATTCCCTACAGGAAATGATACGAAATCCCACAGGAAATGTCATTTCCCCACGGGAAGTAACAAATTCCCGAGTAATTCCCTGCGGGAAACTGAAAAATGTCTTGGGGAAATGCAATTCCCAACAGGAAATGGCTATTCCTTACAGTAAACAATACAAAATCCCACGGGAAATATCATTTCCCCACGGGAAATGTCATTTTCCCACGGGAAGTAACAAATCCCCGAGTAATTCCCTGTGGGAAACTGAAAAATGTCTTGGGGAAATGCATTTCCCAAGAGGAAATGACTATTCCCTATAGGAAACAGTACAAAATCCCACAGGGTAATTTTATTTCCCCACGGGAAGTAGCAAGTTCTTGCGGGAAATTGAAAAATTCTTGAGGAAATGATACAAAACCTAGAGGAAATGTCACCTCCCCATGGGAAGTTCCACATTCCCAAGTAAGACCCTGCGGTAAGTTGAAAATGTCAAAGGGAAAGTATTTCCAATTACAATTACAAATTACTTGTGGAAAGTATATGCATCCCTTCTAAAATCCCATAGAAAATGTTCACATGTCCAGTGTAGAAAAATCTCAAGAAGTATATATTTCACCCTAATGTGATCATGTGACAAGCTGAAAACTTTCCTCTCCAATGTGTTTAAACCTACAATAAGTAGTCTTGCAGGCATCATCAAAGCATGCAAATTCCGGTTACCACAGCAGCAGTAAACAATATGTACAGCAATCTGAATAAAAAAACGTAACGAGAGTGTTAACTTCAGCTTACTTACACAAAGAAAGAAGACATATTTTTGTGAATTTTCATAATCATTTATTATATAGCACTCTCCATTAAGAATATACTGGGTTAAAATGGTAATTAGGGTACACCTTCATGGTACTTTACGTTAGGGTACACACAATTTATGGAGTGACATTTCAAGGAGCTAACAAATCCAACCATGGTACTTATCTTCCAACACTATCAGTATAAACAAACTCATACCTCATTAATAGTTCTATTACAAATATTGTTATTGCTGTTATATTGTTATTAATACAAAATGCCAAAGGGGCATGTAGGGTTTGTTTGGTTATCAAACCAAATTGTTCCATAAGTTTGTCAAAAACTACTGCTACATCATGGCAAAATAACTTCCAACAATTTATATGCATTTAGTGCCCTTTGTAACCATTACTTGGGCATGATGAAAAATATCAGTAAGTAATATAATGGTAACAGATAACATGAAAACACTGTTAGGTTACTCAGTCCAGTACTTGAAAGAAAAGAGGAATAAAGACTCTTTAATCTAAATTTCTTAATACAGGAATCGGTAACTGGAATGAGAGATATACACAGAAGGTTGACATTTTTAAAGTGAGTCAACCACACTTTTGTTCAAATGACCATGACTAAAATTAAGCCACTAAACACTTTTGTTATTGTTCCATAGGATAACATGATGACAATGTCCTGAAGTGATTACAAATATTCAATCCAACTCTATCCTATTAGGCAGTTTCATACAATATATCTTATTATCAAATTTAGCTGTTAAACATTTCATGGCTTTGACAGTTATTAACTTGACAACAAGGACCTCTTGCCTATAATCTGATATTTGTCATATATGGCTAGCTTTTGCACCAGTTTGCTGATCACTACCAAAGTTGCATTCTTTAACTCTTTTCTCAGATATCACAAACACAACCTTGATGCCCTCTTGCCCTCTTACCCTGACAATGGCTCTTATTTCACCAACTTGATTTGAACCATATGCAATGTAACAATTCTTCCTTCTACCAGTTGTTTTATTGACTCTGAAGATCCGACCATCCAATATGACACTAGAAAATTTATGTAATTCAAGTTTTTCAATGGAATCAGAGAAATAGGCTTCCAAGAGGATTCTGATGGTAGGCGATGGTTCATAATTACAAGGGTTCCCTACTAGCAACACATGCAAATTCTCACATGTTAAAGAAACTGCCTTAACCATGATAGGGTAACCTCTTAAAAGCCCTTCTACACATGTCAAAACTGCTGGTGGCGTATTGGCAGGGAGTCGTTCAACCCTATTACGCAAAACCTGCAGTAATGTAAAGTTTTGAGCAATCTGAGCTTGTATATATATTGTGTGCCATGAAAAAGACTCTTAATTTTACGATTATACCCTTCGAATGGAAAGCAGGAGTTACTCCAAAGAGGACCACAATTGCTAACAGTATCAGCTAAATGAAGTAACAGATGAACATTGTACGACATGTTGTGGGCACCATACAACTCCTTCATTTGTAACACAAACTTAATAAGGATAATTTCACACAAGGAAATTTCATGTTCCTTTTACACTGTCTTGTAACAACATCCAAATAGCATGTACTAACAATAACATATGAGCTAGATATGCGGAGGGAAGGACTCCTTTCAGAACCGGAAGTGAGTAAAATAATATCCATGATCTGAACTCAGAAGCCTTCCAGTGAGCTCTTTGAGATGGTGATCTCGGGAGGCGAGTAACATCGTTAGGTGGGCTGATGCTTTCTATCCTCTCATCAACTGTACTCAGACTGTTGCCGATGAACCATTCCTCGTGATGATGTGTTCTGTCAAACCACAGATTCAATAAATGCTGACCCACCCCTTCACAAACAGCATGCATGTAGTCCTCTAATTATATCAAATCTCCCTGAGACCTTTTCTCTGGAGGTGGATAGTCATAGGGGTATGTCATAACATGGCCACGACCTTTTGGAACTACTATGCCTTCATGGAGGCACCATGAACATCCAAAATGTCCATTGAACTGCCCTGTAGCTGGCATCTTGCAACAGAGTCACAAGCACACAAAGTAGCAAACACTTTTGTGCCGTGTTCTACACCGGTTGTAGCATCAGTAAATTTCACTCCATCCTCCGTAAGATTATGAAATTCATCCACAAAAGGCTTCAAGAAAGTCGAGAATTGTGGTTTGCTGGTACCAAACCAAAGTTCACTAATCAGAATGTATTTCTTTCGAATATTAGGTGGTAGTGCTTTCACCAAACACTGGATCGGCCACACACTACCTTTACCCGACTGGAAAGCAGGCATGCCATCGCAGTTCCAAATGAGTTCAATTTGTTCCTTGTTAAGAAAATACTTAGTCAGTGCTGGGGTTTCCATTATAAGCCGTAATTGCGTTGATAAGGGCAAGTTAATGAAATAGAAACCATCCTTTACTAGTCCCGACTTCATTATGTTGTTTGTACTACAAACTGTGCAGGGCAGAATGCTGCCCATACCAAGGTAGTTCAAGCAAGCCTTACAATAAGCATGAAATTCAACTTCCATTGTCCTTTCATCAAAATTTTTGCTGAATAGATAGAATGTCTCCGGAAGGCAGCTTACTGGTAGATGTATATTGATCAGCTGCAGGAGATCGCGAACAGCCACTTTCGTTAAGCTGTGACGTAAAGCAAAGGCCAGAATTGCCAATGAACTCAGTGGCTCTGTAATTAAGGCTCCTTCATAAAGTGGCAGACACTCTTCAGGTGGGACACTACCATTTTCCTTAAGAAGAACATGCTGCATGGAAAGAAGAAATTCAATTTGATGTTATTTTTATTCAGAACTTGCCCATATGCAATGTAAAACAATGTAAAATACAAAATGTTTTACACATTCCATATAAAATACTGGACTTTGTTACTAGTGTAATTTGCACCATAGAGACCTTCTGATCATTGTTATTCTTATACTGTAGGTCAGGTATAAAGCTGGCAGAAATACATATTAATATTGCAGACTTTGCCACTTGATTATGTCAGTACAAACAATCAAGATATTGAAGTTGGTAAATCATACCCTGGTGACATGATCATTATTTGTGATTAGGGCTAATTGTACTGTGTAAGAGAATATAGCCAAATCTAGTCTGCCCATTATGCTGCTACTGATTATTTTCACAGCCTAGTGATCAAAAAACTACACTGGGCAAGTTACTGAGGCAGCCATGGGTTGGGTCTACAAACATGGAATGTTTAAAAATTTGGAGACCAATATGTTCCATATAACCTATGTCAATGGGAATAATGTATGTAAAAAAATATTGATCTTTCCACACGTTATATATATTGGAGGTTTCTGTAAGCGGATTGAGCAGGATGTTAAAGGTTCTGTACTATATTTTATGAACCAAAGATTAATCTGTGAATTGCATTACCTCATCATCAAGCTCTTCCACAGTATCTTCAAAGATATCTTCTTCCTCAGAGTCATCAACAGGATATTCTCTTTCCCAAGTAACAGGGCCTTGCTCATCAGCATCATCTGGACCACAATGATTTTCATGAATGTCTATTTCCCTGACAAAAGTTACCCCTTCTTTAGCATCTGAGTGAGCATTGGCTTCTGGGTCCTCCTAGAAGTTAAAAATAGGGATCATCTAGTCGGCAAGTTTGAAGTTTAAAAACGTTTACTTTTGTGAGATATGTTTAGAAGCCAAGACGCCACTCACACATATACATACCATCACAATTGCATATATACTTCAATTTCGAGAAGGAATAAAATTGGAAGATGCAAACTCTGTATAATCTCTAATGCCATTCATGGGAGATCAAGTAGCCCTGCAATATACTTTCAAGGCTGTCATTTATTGAGCTTGAAAGATCCATCACTATTAATTTACACAATACACAAACAATTTTATTTATAAAAACAATATCTGTGTTTTCAATTACAGACATATGACTATACTTATTGAATCACAAATTAAAAGGATAATCCAGAAGAAAAATTAGTTTTGATATGTGAAAGGGACTTAATTATATTCATATTCGTTTCCGAGATGGACAGCTAAAGTTGTTACCTCCAGAACCAAAAGTGAACTTGGAGCAAACAGGTGTGATGTCATTGATTCACATTCACAAACAAAAGTTTTGTTTTTCTTTACAATTTGCACCTAATTTTCTACTCAATAATTTGATGTATCCATATTGTGACTTTGCCACAGGCATTGCTATGTCAGAATGTTCACATCACCCTCAGGTAAACAATCAACCCTATCCTATCAAGGTCAAAACAACAGATTGAGAAATGAAAAACA
>KN884531.1:0-16798 GCA_000934455.1 Apostichopus parvimensis
CATTTGAGTCCGTCAGGGGGGGGGGGGCATCCGCCCCCTCTGACTGTATGGACGCTCCGCCACTGGAAGATATGCAGGACATAGAACTAATCTAAAATGGATAACACAGAGCTGATTTTTTTCTTCTTACCCCTGTCTTTTTAATTACATAGCTTCCATCTGACTATTTTAATTGATAGAAGTAGTGTTTTGAAATATTGTTGTTGTAACATGAAAATGTTAGCTAATTCAGTAATGTTGATTATACATTGATCATGAGAAACAGTATTTTTGTTCTCAAAACATATTAATACGATTTAAGGAAAAGGTGGAGTTGCATAACATAGGGCCTTGATGGTGATAGAGTTATAAAGACCTCTCCTTTTACTTACTTCAAGGAATATCTACCTGTTGGGATTTTGCTCACATTTAAAGTGGACTAGCTAACAGATTATTCTCCTTCATGACATGTTACATTATAGCAATTTGTTTACTGCACTGCACTCCACTGATGTAGGTCTCCATTTGCCAAATTATTTATGGGCATAGTTGTACAGCTTGTTCAAACAAACAAATGTTAGTTGCATAGAGGTACCATAAAACTGGCATTGAAACCAACACTGCAGGAATGCAGAAAAGCGGGAAGTCATTTGAATTCTGAACCCTGCTAGCTTTAATAACATAATCTCTGTTTTACATAGTTTACAACAAACAGATTTTCCTCTTAACTTGTGAGTACAGGACAAAATATTAAATTGTATTTTAGATCCTCCTGCGAGCAGGACCTCGCGAAGAAGCCATCATTGGCTTATCAAAGCCGCAAGCTGACCAAAGTCAGTCTCTTAGATTCATATTTAACATCCATGACTATGAATTGTCAACAACTCTGTAACTGGACGACATACATTAATCTTGGAGTGACTCACACTCGGGACCTTACGATTGAAAGGCACGGGTGATAACCACTGAGCTAACACTCCTATTATTTTCCATTTTTTTAATTAAATTTCCACATTATTCCACATTATATCCATTATTTCCACATTTAATCACATGATAGATGAGAAGGATAGTTTTGTAGATATAGGTAAGTATTAATCAGTCAAGTGAATACCATGTAACCTGAATATGTCAATGTTTATGCAAAGGATCATCAATAATCAAGTGTTTCTGTTTTGCCAGCTAATTATGCAAGTTTACAAGGTATATCACCTGTCTAGCTGTTCACACATACAACTTCTTTAGTGACAAACATAACACATCACTGCAACACTCTGCTACTTCCTTAAAGTATAATTTCTTCTTGCAGGTTTTTATATGTGACAAAATATTCCTCGACACAGTTCAACTTTAGCATATTGCTGCAACTTGCTGGGAGCTCATCTCGGGGTATTATGTTCATATCATTTGCATTCACCACACACCTATTACAGTCTAACATTTCCTAACACAAACTTTAAAAAAGTAATTTATAGAGTTGACAGGGAAAACCAACCAAGCACTTAGTTCACAAGGTTGAAGAAGGAGAGAAAGAGAAAACATGACATATTATAGACAGAAAAAAAAAATCAAAAAAACATCCTGGAAAGTTAATTGAATATGAGATGTGATCTGATTTGTTGACTATCCTCTTCTAGAAACGAGATGCTGCTGCTGTATGTAATTACAGTATAATTTCAGCTAAGAGTAAAATGAAAGGTGGTCGGTCTTCAGGATCAAGGCAGTGAGTCAGGAAAGTTTTCAATGAACAGTGAAGTAGTGTGCTTGTAAATTTATTACATCAAACATGACCATAATCTTATTATTGAGGGCTTAAAGCAATGTACATGAAAGGCACTAGCTATTTTAGCTTTAAATTTCAACTAAATTTTTAGCAGTATTTTGAGAATAAATGTTCCATGAATCTATTTTGGAAGGGATATTCTAGTGGCTGAAGTTGATTGCTTAATAAAAATGCTGGAAAATTTGCTTCACTCTAATAGCATTTGAATGGGGAAGATATGAATTTTTCAAATTTGGTGGTAGTTTATGAATGCATCTGTCAACAGACTACCTTACAGTAATTCACAGCTGAAATTGTTTTGTTTTATTCATTTCATTAACATTCTTTACAATTCTTTATGATATATACAATTCTTTAAAACATGTATCAGGTTTGAAGAAATCAACAAGAATATTATAAAAGCAAAGCAAAGCTTTTGAAAGATATTTGAAATTATGACATCACCGACCACCTACTGTGATCCATTGTAAGGAAGAATGGAGGGATTAGCCTGTCAAAATATGTTACATTCAATCAACCAAATCTTGAGTTAGGGACACGATATTGAGATGGGTTTTCAACTAACAGTTTGACGTATTTTTTCCCCCAAATATGAGTTGCATTGTCTGCCCCAACTTTAAACACCTGTCTGCCAAGAGCCAGGTGAAAACTGTTGATATGCTGCATGAATTTCTACAGCATCTTGCCATGACATGCACTAGAGATTAAAATAAGAGCCCAAATAAAAACCCCACGAAAAACAAGGAATATCCTCCTTTCCTTCAAGTTAAGGGATCAGCTGTAGTCGTAAGTCAAACATTACTTAAGGAATTGCATAGTACGATCATCAAGGGCAATATTAATTTTTTTGGGTAACTGAGTACAACAGATTTGTAACCAATGTAAAGAAAGAACAACGTTTACATATATGGCGATGTTTATTTAATAATTGTTATAACTGTCAGATGAATTCACAGTGCATAAACTCATTGGATAGTTGTCAGCAAGGAGTAATTAATCTGCTGAACATTGCTCAACAAGTGAGACAGCACGTGAGAAAGATCCTTACCATAGTGTGTGCTTTCCAACCACCCCACCAATCACCCCCAACAAACATCTCCCTCCCTCATCCCAATACAAGGAAAGGAAGCTGAGCATATTAAACCTAAAGCCTTTCTCCATAAGGTAACTGTTAGGACAGTCATTTTGTCCTATGTGGGATTCCATAGTGGTGCAAGGAAGTGAAGTCTTTGGTTTCCCATTTCACTCGCCCTTCGATCAGCGAGACAGAAGGAAGACACTGATATTGATAGTGAAGTACACAGGGGTACCAATTCATCATAAAGCTATTTAAGGCAGTTGTAGCTTTTCAATCAGTTAAAACAAAGCAGAGTGACAAACAAAAGAAAGCCTCAATTTTAACTTCTGATGTCAATTTTTAGCCTCGGGTTAATGTCACCAGCTCTTATTTAACATCTTGACAAAGATGATGATACATATACACCTACAGCTGATACCTTACTGTACATATCTACAGCACAGCCAATAATATATTGTATGTTACTAGAAATGCAAACTTAGAAACTCAAAGATTCACTGAAAAATATTACAAATTACTTAAACATAACGCAAGACAAAAATAATTCAGTTGATGAACGTAAAACTATACGCATAGACGGAAACTATCTTGTTATGTTTGTATATCATCCTTACCGAAGAATAGCCTTGAGGGACAAATGATCACATCACTTGCCAAAATAGATTCCAATTATCAACAATTACTTTATTTAATAATGAAAAATTGATAGTTTTAGCTACTACAGGGACTCTCCATGAGAAATAAGAGCATTGGAAACCCATCGTAACCATGGACACCATGGGACAGACGAACATGTGAGGTACAACAAACTTTTCATATGGAAACATTCCTCACACTAAAAGAAAGAGGTGCAATCACGTTTGCAGGCAATTAGTGGAAGCTTGTTAATAATATCCGAAGAACGATACAAGCTTGTTTCCAGTATTTTCTCTCTGATAATCCTTTCCTCGTCAATGTCAGCTCTGTATTTTCAAGTTGAAATATAACAACATTTGAGCTGTCAATGCATATGAATTACTGCAACAAGTGGTAAACAACTAGTAGAAGAAATATAAGTTTAAATATTCTGTAGTTTCAAGTTAAGCACTCTGACAAGTTTTCATAATTTGCTAGTTGGACTGTCAATCTGTAACTAGCATCAAGCTGTTTTGGTTTAATACTACAGATGAGCAGCTAATGATTGCTCATGTTTAAAGAAGCATCTGGAAAGGCTCTACTGTAGCTTTGTTTTTGTAGTTTATATGATTGTCATTAGTGGGAAGAATCCAAATTTTCATCACACAGTTAAAGATGTGATATGTGAGTGACTCCCTGTTACATAAAGGTCTGTGCACACTTCATAATACTTTCATAGTAGTTTCCTGTAGCTTGAGATGTGAGTACTTAATGATACCGCATGAAAAACAACATATTACTACTTAGGGAAACTGAAAGTATCTGTAATTCACACTTATTATTATTATTTTTCACGCTACTTCTACTGCAGCGCATCCAAAACTGCAAGTCCTACTTTGTTTCACTATAGCTTAAAACTCTCAGGAATTTCCCCCACTAAGCTTGCTCAGTAACATGTTACAACAAACTAAAAGGGGTGCTCCATTTTGCCATAGTAAGCTTAATGCATTAGTTACACACATGTCAATTGAGAATTGAAATGTACATAGGTTTCTTTTTGGTAAAAAAAGAGTATCTTCAAAATGACCTCTTCAAGCCAAACTTTCCATGTCAAGAAAGCAGTAAAATTCCTATCAACCTGCATGTGAGAATCTATTGTACCTAGAATATACCAACCTGCATGTGAGGATCTACTGTAAATTCCTATAGAGTATACCAGCCTGCATGTGAGAATCTATTGTAAATTCCTATAGAACGTACCAGCCTGCATGTTAGAATCTATTATACATAGAATATACCAGCCTGCATGCCATAATCTATTGTAAATCCCTATAGAATGTACCAGCCTGCATTTGAGAATCTATTGTACATAGAATATACCAGCCTGCATGTGAGAATCTATTGTACATAGAATGTACCAGCCTGCATGTGAGAATCTATTGTACATAGAATGTACCAGCCTGCATGTAAAATCTATTGTCAGCCTGCATGTAAAATCTATTGTAAATTCCTATAGAATGTACCAGCCTGCATGTGAGAATCTATTGTAAATTCCTATAGAATGTACCATCCTGCATGTGAGAATCTAATGTAAATTCCTATAGAATGTACCATCCTGCATGTGAGAATCTAATGTAAATTCCTATAGAATGTACCATCCCGCATGTGAGAATCTACTGTAAATTCCTTAACGTACCATCCTGCAGGTGAGAATCTATTGTAAATTCCTGTTGGGCACTGGTATACATTTTTTATTGATTTCCTTGATAGGAAATCACTTTGTGGATGGGTGGAGGTACAGTTTGAGGTATATTGTACATCTTACATGTACATTATACATGTACATCATACCTTATACACAACATCATACATGTACCTCATACATGCACTTCATCCATCATAAATGTACATCATACATCATACATGTACAACATAAATGTACTTCATTCATACATCATACTTAATACACCATACATCATACTTCATACATGTACTTCATACATCATACATGTACATCATACATCATACATGTACAACATACATGTACTTCATTCATACATCATACTTAATACACCATACATCATACTTCATACATGTACTTCATACATCATACATGTACATCATACAAGTACTTCAAAATTATACATCATACATTCTACATCATACATGTACTTCATACATTATACATCATACATTATATATTATACATCATACATGTACATCATATATTATACATTTATATACTTTCTACATTTGATATGATTTCACATGGCAAATCATGGCTCATAAAGACAAAAAAAAAACCTACCAAACTTTGTGGTTCCTTGCCACATGTTATATGAGAACAATTGCAAACTGTTAACTCTAACTGATTGCAGAGTGATCAGCAAGGTTCTTGAACTTTCCATTGCAGAATTGATCTTTCCTGATGTAACTTCAGTTGACTCATGCTGGTACACTGTTCTCCTTGAATTGCCAATCTGTGTGGTATGAGTTATGTCACTAAAATGCAGGTATCTAAGCCATTTGTTCACTATGTATATTGCCACCAATGTTTCACCAACTTTCATTGATTTGGAATATCCTTGGTTAAGACCAGTTGTACTGTCTAGAATTTTGAATGTATAAATATTGATCTTTAACACCAGCATCCAGTTTCTGATGGCAACTATGGTTAGGGAACAGCCAGTGGGACAAAATGCAAGTAGCTTATTACTTTCAAATGGACATATGGGATAGGCTATATCAAATCTAAAACAATATGTATTAATGAGCAAAGTGGTCAAGACTGGGATTTCAGGCACCATTTGTGGGGCATTCAGGGTAAAAGATAGTGACTTTTCCATGAGTGGACGTCATTGGTGGGATATTCAGGCTAATAGAAAGTGACTTTGCCATGAGTGGACATCATTTGTTGGACATTCAGGCTAAAAGAGAGTGACTTTGCCATGAGTGCACACATTGGTGGGACATTCAGACTAAAAGAAAGTGACTTTGCCATAAATGGACATCATTTGTTGGACATTCAGACTAAAAGAGAGTGACTTTGCCATGAGTGCACACATTGGTGGGACATTCAGGCTAAAAGAAAGTGACTTTGCCATAAATGGACATCATTTGTTGGACATTCAGGCTAAAAGAAAGTGACTTTGCCATGAGTGGACATCTTTGGTGGGACTTTTAGGCTAACAGAAAGTGACTTTGCCATGAGTGGACACATTGGTGGGACATTCAGGCTAAAAGAAAGTGACTTTTGCCATAAGTGGACATCATTGGTGGGACATTCAGGCTACAAGAATGACTTTGCCATTAGTGGACATCTTTGTTGGGACATTCAGGCTAAAAGAAAGTGACTTTGCCATGAGTGGACATCTTTGGTGGGACATTCAGGCATGAGGGGACATCTTTGGTGGGACATTCAGGCTACAAGAAAGTGACTTTGCCATGAGTGGACATCTTTGGTGGGACATTCAGTCTGAAAGAAAGTGACTTTGCCATGAGTGGACATCATTGGTGGGACATTCAGGCTACAAGAACATGACTTTGCCATTAGTGGACATCTTTGTTGGGACATTCAGGCTAAAAGAAAGTGACTTTGCCATGAGTGGACATCTTTGGTGGGACATTCAGACTGAAAGAAAGTGACTTTGCCATGAGTGGACATCTTTGGTGGGACATTCAGGCTACAAGAAAGTGACTTTGCCATGAGTGGACATCTTTGGTGGGACATTCAGGCTAAAAGAAAGTGACTTTGCCATGAGTGGACATCTTTGGTGGGACATTCAGGCATGAGTGGACATCTTTGGTGGGACATTCAGGCTGAAAGAAAGTGACTTTGCCATGAGTGGACATTATTTATGGCACACTGTTCAACTTGGCCAAGACAACGTCATCATGCAACTGGAACAGTAACCAAACCAGTAGTAGAGTACACATCTTAAAATAATAATTTAAATAATCCTTGATTGAATACTCATAAAAGTTTCAACAAGAATCATTGCAGGCATTATTCTATCATTGGCTAACTAAACAAACTGTCAGGCAATTAAAGGCATTTATCATGTCAAGTACGCAGCAAATGGAATACTGCATGGTAGAAGCATGAGTGGTTCATTACACAGATACACATCCATATATGAACTCATATCTTTAAATATGTCTATAAATTAGATAATTATTAACCTACATCTTAACTGACAAATTTGTTGATCAGCATTATTGAAATCGTTTTTATTGAATTACCACACTGAGTTTACCAGAACATCAATGTTACATAATTGAAGTCACTTCATGTGTATTTCTTATGTGTGCCAGAATTCCTAAAGAAATGTGAAAGTTTGCAGTTTAAACCTTTCAGAGTTGAATCTCAATAGGCATGTCACAACAGTGCTTGAAAGAGTTACGTTTGTCCACAAAGGCTTTTAGAGTGACTTAAGAAAACAATAATGCCAATTGAAATTGAAACTATATTGTCATTCTGTTACAGAATAGGACCAGCTGTGACATTGAAGCATCTGTCAGCAGTATTTCATGTCCAAGACTGACATGTTTATTCATTGACTGTCTAACGACACACATTGCATTGAAGCATTAATGTAGATGCAGAATGTGTCTTATGGAACGACACATCAATCCTTCCATATTAGTTAAGAGTTAAAGCTAAGTGGTTAAAATCAACCTACAGAATGTGTCTTATCGAACAACACATTATTCTTTCCATGATAGTGAAGAGTTTAAAGCTAAGTGGTTAACTCAAACCTATAATATAACACTTGAAGCCAATATTTCAATCACTAGTTTATAAGAAACTTTGTTATGGCTGAGATACACATTGCTTCAGCTACTAGCATAATGCCAACAGATGGACACATTATATAAAACTTTTCTTTCCTCTGATATTGTATAAAGTATAGATGGTTCAAATATTGCATCATAAACAGTTTGTCAACAGATGCAGCATAACTCACTCCACTGTCTCATCAATTTTTCTTCAAACTATCACCAACCCCTACCTACCAAACAACACCTACCTACAAAACAACACCTACCTACCAAAAAAACACCTACCTACCAAACAACACCTACCTACCAAACAACACCTACCTACCAAAAAAACACCTACCTACCAATCAACACCTAACTACCAAACAATCCCTACCTACCAAACAATCCCTACCTACCAAACAACCCCTACCTACCAAACAACACCTACCTACCAATCAACACCTACCTACGAAACAACACCTACCTACAAACAACACCTACCTACCAAACAACACCTACCTACCAAACAACCCCTACCTACCAAACACCTACCTACCAACCAACACCTACCTACCAAACAACACCTACCTACCAAACAACACCTACCTACCAAACAACCCTTACCTACCAAACAACACCTACCTACCAAACAACACCTACCAACCAAACAACACCTACCTACCAAACAAACACCTACCTAAAAAACACCTACCTACCAAACAACACCTACCTACAAAATAACACCTACCTACCAATCAACACCTACCTACCAAACAACACCTACCTACCAAACAACACCTACCTACCAAACAACACCTACCTACCAAACAACCCCTACCTACCAAACAACACCTAACTACCAAACAACACCTACCTACCAAACAAACACCTACCTACCAAACAACACCTACCTACCAAACAACACCTACCTACAAAACAACACCTACCTACAAACAACACCTACCTACCAAACAACCCCTACCTACCAAACAACCCCTACCTACCAAACAACACCTACCTACCAAACAACCCCTACCTACCAAACAACACCTACCTACCAAAAAAGACCTACATACAAAACAACACCTACCTACCAAACAACACCTACCTACAAAACAACACCTACCTAAAATCCAACATTTACCTACCACTAAAGTTTACAAATCTGTGTCCTTAACTAAACACTAACTGTGATTAGAGTGTCAACAACATTGGTTTATTGGACTGATTGATCAACTATTTAAAAGGGCAAGAAAATGTAAAATAGTCATCATTTCCCCCTAATTTGTACATCAATCTTTACACTGAAAAGCTGTATATACATTTAACCAACCTTCTTCAACTTCAAATATGTCTTTTTGTGTAAGTGCAAAATCAAGCTATGAAATTGAGTACAACATCTTGAGTACAAGTAAAAGTACAAAGAGGTACTTGACTTTAATTTTTTATGATAATGAATACACATCGCAAGGAGCACAAGTAAGTGTATGGAAAAATATACACCAGTCCTATGTACAACATAGTAATATTTGATGAATAATACTTGCATAGCCACATTCATATAACACAGATGACATTATAAATTGATAGTTTTCATAAATATCACATGTCACATTACTTGCATGGTACACTGTAGAACCAAGCAATACTACACTGAAAATTTTGTTGAAAGGGGAGGGTAAGTGGGGGCCTGGGGGGGGGGGGGAGAATACACATTATATTCTCTTCCACAAGCATCTTGTTACTATTCAAGAAATGCTACTATTATAAACAGGATACCTTTCAACTTTCATGCAAAGATCTCAAAGTGATCATTTCAGTTTACCTACCTAGATGGTGCTAAGGATGTAAGGATAATTTGGCCATAATATTGACTTTCGTATCTTAATGATCATTAACAATAACTACTCTATGAGCAGGTTTACAATACCTCATACAGTACTTCATCAATAACAGGGACTAGACTACCTATCATATTAATAAGTAAAAATCTGAAATTTTTCATTTTAACCGTTGTTCGAACCCATCAATTTGGTGAATGATGTAGTGCAGGCAAATAGGCAAAACGAGCGACTTGAAGTTAGCACTCCCATTTCCGCAGCAAATACACTCTGGCGTGTACATGCACATGTGATTGCCTGTTATACATTACGTACATATCGCGAACGTATATATACAGCCTAGTCTACCATGCCCAGTTGGTATGTATAGCGTTGCACATAATGCACTTTCACACTCAAACCACAATTCATAAACCGTTCTTCGAAATCACTGAAATGAATTTCACGGATCAACTTTACAGTAAAAGAAAGCTTGAAAAGTATTTGGAACATCAAAAGATGGCGGAATTGATATCAGAGCAGAATGTAGTACCCAGAAGTTTAGGCTTCGCAGAACTGTCCTATTGTAAACGTTAGAGTAGCCTACATGCGCACATTCTTCGCATTGGAGCTGGACAGCGCGATGTTTAAACAAAGAAGGGTCTGCTGTTCAAACTTATCTCATGTTACACAAAACTCATGATATCACCGCTGCACTACATATATGACGGCTCAACAATTTTTTTAAACATATATAATTTATAAGAAATTTCACAGAAAAATTAAGGAAGAAATTAATCTGTATTTAAACACGGTTTTGTGATTACTATATCATCAGTTCGACCTCGGTCGACCATTATCATCATGAGGGGTAGGAGAAGTTGGCCGGACAATAATCTGGCATCGAGATTTCCAGTCATTTCTGTCTTCCATAAGGGTTGCTAGCTCAGATGTACTTTCATCCCCACTGTCCTCTAGGAGGAAATGCAGGAAGGTTTATGACTTGCACCAGGGGTACCATGTTTTGGCTCCCAGAGAATGAACTTGTTGGCTGCTTCTTCTGGGTGTCGGTGGTAGTGACCTGCTGCTCTAAGTCTTCGTTCTCTGTGTTTTAAGGACACCTTTGGAAGATCGCCATAAAGCTGTTTGTTGGGTATCTTCTGTTTCCAACTAATATCAAGGGCAGCCCTCAGTAATCTTGTGTAACAACCGTCTATGTTTCTTTCCAGTTGTTTGGTAATAGTCCATGTTTCAGAACCATACAGGAGTACTGGCTCAACTAGAGTCAGAAAAACATTGACTTTTGTTTCTCTAGGGAGTCCTGACTGCCAGATCTTACCTAGCTTGTTGACAGCTTGTCATGTTTGGCCCTTGCGTACATGAATGTCCTGCTTGGTGGTTGCTATCCAAGCTCCCAGGTATTTGAAGTCATTGACTGGCTGAAGTGTGATGTTGTTCATGGTTTTGAGTGGAACATGAATTGGTTGGTTGAAGCTCATGCAATTTGTTTTCTTGGAATTGATTTTAAGTCCAACCTTCTCAGCTTCTATTTCTAGTGCAAGAAGAAGTTCTATATAGGAACTGTATGGAGCATGGGTTATGTCGCAATCTCCATTTGCGAAGATGACGTCAAGTTGTCTACTGTTTAAAGTATATTGGAAATCCACCCTAAACGATTAAAAAATTGTTTCTCTGTCAAACGCATAATTAGCGTTTTCATATTTTGAAAACACGTTTGGAAAATTATTTACTGTTTTTAAGGCAACTTCTAAGGGCTGCCAGACAAGTCTTTTAAAGCTTTCTCTCAGACTATTGTATAACTGTTACAATGAGACTGTGGTTTACAAATCCTGATGAGACAGCTTTTGGCAAAGAACACCTTCAATTCTCTTCTTTTTGTCTTAGCAACTAAACAGGATGTGCATGCAATATCAATTTAACATGTTCCAAACAGTTCAGGAATACATTGGGAGTATGTCCTGAAGGTCAGTTTGGTAGGAATCGGCTGAGCCAAAGTACTTTTCAAGTACTTTTGATCACTTTCCAGAGCCAGATACGAAAAAACCCATCCCGCTGACTCTTCTCTGGATGATGTTTTTGCAGGTACTGAGGACCAGCCAGACCAAGTGGACTGTAATCAGGGATACCGATAAAACCTGGAAGAATCATTCATGCACCCAATATGGTGCAGCTTATCAAAACTGGTGATTGGAAGTGTTATTGCAGACTTAGACCTGGTTACTGCGTACACAGTATAGTCCACATGTGTATTACACACTGTGCACTGTACATACTGAAATCTCTGAAAATACATCTTTACGGACCTAAAATGGTAATTGCATAGAACTTTTTGTCCTTTATATTGAGAGGACTACATAAAACAAGAATGCGAAACTCATTGAGGTTGTGATGGCTTCATTGGACTAGACTTCTGCTTGAAGTTAACCAGAAATAGCTGTCACAATATTAATGGCCCGAACCACAATTTTGATGTACAATTACACTATGGCATGAAAAATGCAGGTCAGTGTACTACATGTGCGTGGCAAAACACACCTCCACCAAAAACTATAGGGGTCTTGTTATCAATGTGATGCATCCACACACCAAGTATTAGAGGTATCCACGATTTCCATCATTAGATATCATGTAAAAGGTT
This sequence comes from Apostichopus parvimensis, assembly GCA_000934455.1. NCBI lineage: Eukaryota > Metazoa > Echinodermata > Holothuroidea > Aspidochirotida > Stichopodidae > Apostichopus > Apostichopus parvimensis. The sequence goes on from KN884531.1 coordinate 12,699, forward strand.
TTTCAGAGTTTGACCTCACAAGCATTAGGATTCTTGTAATCAATATGCCAAATCCATACACCATGTAGCCTATGAAATGTATCCATGATTTATACCATGAGAAATCATGTTTTAAAGGTTTTCAGACCTCGAAAAATATTTGTAATTGTACTTGCTATTTGCCGACCGTGACTAAAAATCTACTCCCCAAACACAAAATTCACTCGCCACTGTGATTGCTGTTCAAGTCTCCATAGTACAGATCTAAAACAGCAATACTTTCTATGAACAAAGGTTAGGCACTTGGGCAGATACATGGTGCTATGTAATTGCACATTGGAAAATTATGTTTCTCAGCAGTATGAAGTTTAAACTTTTTCCACCAAAAGTAAGTTTTCAACAATGTAAAACATTGTGCAGAATCATAAATAAGCAGCAAGGCCTACTGTAGTGTCTCAAAAAAGAAAAGAAAAAATGCAAAATTACCTATGAAGATAGCTTGAATGCTGTTACATTAAGGCTCCACTAGTATACTTAACAGTAGCTATAGGTGTACGAGAGTCCTAAGCCTATACAGTACCTCACTGCTACTTTGAACCACTACTCGATTAGCGCGATTCGTACATTTTCCCAATTATTTATCTTGTCTATATGAGCTGCAGATTGGTGTGCGAAAAATATCTCTGTTAATCCATTACACTGCCTAAATCAAAGCGATCTTTTATGCAATAAAAATCTAACATTGAAAGAGCATCTAACTTCCACTCGCACCTGGTTGAATGAAAATCTTTGCATAAAAATCCTAGCAGCAATAACAGCAAACTTGTCTCAAAACTCCTTAAATTGTTGTATATTTTGCAAATTAAGCTTGATGGCATGTAGGAAATGCCTTAAGAAATAATATAGGAGATTTTTGGCCACCTTAAGTGTATTGGTATTCTGACACAAAACATTTTTCCTTCAAATTTTTGTGTTTAATAACAAACCCAATTGTACCCATCTCAGATGGGGATGACCAATGTTTATTGTTAGTATTCTATACCGGGCCCGGGCCTCAAGTACTATACTCTAATGTGTAGGGGTTGCCTGCGCATAACCGATCCGTGGTGATATATCGATGTTTAATAACTGTTTTAATTGGTTGAGAAATTAATATATGAACCCAACATATTAATGTATGCATTTAAAACACATTATGTACTTTGTATAAAGCTTAAACTGTTCCCTGTAATAAATTGTTATTTTAGATTTTAAATGATGTTTTCGCTGTATGTTTATAAATGCTCAGTGAAGTTTGTGAACAATTTCCATACATAATGCAAGTGCAGTATAGTGAACCATTTTACGCACTTCATTTGCATTGAGATCGGTCATTGGTAAAACCTAACTAGGCGACAGTTTAGTTTCGTAAACGGCCCCTAGTCATTTCCCCATTGTAACTAATTCCAAACCTGAAGTTTTTATTTGGCATTGAATCTCAACAAGTACGAAATGTGATGGAAAACTTCAACAACGGGACGCAAAGATTTAATACAGGCCTGTGATTCACAACGGTATCGTTCATTCAACGTATGCAGCCAAGCGACGCGGTTAATTCAATGGAACTTGGGTTGTTGGTTTGCTGATACTATCTACGGATGCCTATTAAGCAAAATTCCAAATGCCAACAACCTCGCCTATTCTTATGAGGCATAACGCATATTTTATCTAATATGCTAGTCGGTTGGAGATACAGTAGATTATGAAACAAGGTTATCACAATTTGACTCTGGTGACTCCAAATGACCTTTGACTTCCACAAAAAAACAATAGGCTTCTTGTACTTGATGTGTTGCAACTACATACTAAATATAAGATTGGTCCAAACTTCCCTTCTTGAGATATCGTGTTTACAAGGTTTTCACATTTTGACCCTTAGTGACCCCAAATGAACTTTAAACTCCACAAGAAAGAATAGGCTTCTTTTACTTAATGTGGTACTCCTGCACACGAAATAAGAAGTTGATCCAAGCTTCCCTGCTTGAGATATCGTGTTTACAAAGTTTTCACAATTTTGACCAGTGGTGACCACATATGACCTTTGACCTCCCCAAGAAAACTATAGGCTTTTTCTCCTAAATGTGGTTATCCTACACACCAAATATGAGCTTGGTCCAAGCTTCCCTTCGTTAGATATCGTGTTTACAAGCAAGGCATCACACATTCACACACTCATCCGCCTGCATGACTGCGCCGTTTACAATGATCATCGAAACCAAACATCATCTGTCACTATTTGAGTCTATACCAATCTGCCTGGATGTTCTCCTTCAGGAAAAGTGCCACAATGCAGTAGGAGAACATATCTTTTCGATGTTATCAATCAGGACCTGATTTTTGTGGCTTGCATGTTGAAGAGCATGAATGGAAGTACATGTGGTATAAAAGTTGGGTCAACTGAGGCAGTGTTAGACATCTTCAGGCCTCCCAGGAGCAGGGGTAGAAAATTGTTTACTACTGAGTGAAGAGGTTTGTTTTACAATCGGGTGGAATCATATAGACTCTAATAGAGTATGCCACCACAAGTAACACAAAAGAATAGTAGGAAATCATAATACTGATGTGGTCTCATAATGTGTCTTTTACATTATTTTGTATCAAGTTGACAAATAAAACAATGGACTACAAACTTGATGTCTAGGAGCTTGTGTCTTTATAAATTGTGTATAGAATTGATATCAATCTGCCCCAGTGTTTAGGAAAAGTGCAGAAAAGCAAAAACAGAACATCTTTCCCTGTATGTTATCAAACAGCATCTTATTTCTTTTTCTGTGTGGCTTGGATGTCAGACTGCACAATTGGAAATTTTGAAAAATTGGGTCAATTGAGGCAGATTTACACCACTTTAGGCCTGAGCCAAGAGCAGCATAATGAAATTGCTTTCTGTTGAGTAAAGAGGTTTCTTTACAAGTGACAACAAAATTCAGACTCTCATAGCAAAAACTCTTCACGGTCATGAAACAGAAAATTGTAAGTGCCAACTTGTTAGAGGTTAGCTAGTGGGAACTGCTACAAGGAATATGAATATTGAGAATTTATAAAGCGCAGACATACCGATAACGGTGCTCAAGGGTGCATCACAATATTACCCTGGTCAAAGATAACTTGTCAAACATAGAGACAGTCCCTCCACATGGCAGCAGCTAAACAGCGCCCAACTGACAGTTTATCTCACAGGTCCCCATTTATACAACTGGTTGAAGAGAGGCAATGGAGATAAAGTACCTTGCCCAAGGACACAACGTAATGATCTGGCCAGGACTCGATCCTGCAAACCTTAGTCCACAATGCTCTTACTAAGAGACCACATTACTTAGATGAGTTACTTAGAATGGGGTGTTTTTAAAGTCAACAGGACATTACATGATACCATGTCACATGCTGTGCATATGTTGTCAGCCTTAAAATATGATACCATCACAAACCTCCATGTCCATGGTTTCACAGTCAATATTATTTTCCCTTCACCAAGTACCTAACTTCTTTAACATCTCTACAATATCCTGTATATTCTACAATATATATATTTGAGTAAAGTGATAATAATCTCTGAATAGAATTATCTATTTGAATTTCTGTGGTTTAGTATACTGTTCACTACCACCCCCCCCCTTGAAAAGTGCATTTTCATAAACATATCATATGGAATATTTGACATCTTACATATAGATTCATATTTATATAACATACAAGGCGTCTTTAATGTTTGTATGCATACATTCAGACTGAGTACAGGTCAAAACTTTATCTTGACCAATACAATTCAAAGAGGAATTTCAAATTGATAGCCATCAAAATTAATAGCTCAGTGGTTAACGCCAGTGCCTTTCAATCATAAGGTCCCCAGTTCGAGTCACTCCAAGATTAATGTATGTCGTCCAGTTACAGAGTTGTTGACAATTCATAGTCATGGATGTTAAATTTGAATCTAAGAGACTGACTTTGGTCAGCTTGCGGCTTTGATAAGCCAATAAGGCTTCTTCGCAAGTTCCTGCTTGCAGGAGGATCTAACATACTGTTTGTACACAGACAGTATCCATGTACCTCTACATTTGTTTATTCGTACACAGACAGTATCCATG
>KN884531.1:24840-36974 GCA_000934455.1 Apostichopus parvimensis
CCCCCCCCCGTATTAATTTTGTATTGTATTGTATTTCACGATGGTTTGAAAAAAAATCATAGAGCGAAATGTGTTTCTTTCATACTACATTTATTCATATCAAATTCAGTAATTATAACAATTGTGTCTATTTAGCAAACACATGAATTGCAATACCATGTTTAATTTGGGAGAAGCCACCGATTTTTTTATGTGTGATTTAAATGGAAGGCTGATCTGCAAAACTTGTTAACAAACATGGGGGAACCTATTACATATTCCTACACTTGTTGACACTATTGGAATGCGGTTCACCATTAGGAACTTGGCACAAGTTGGCAGTATAAAAAATATTTTCGTAACTCTTAAACAACAAGGATATTTCAAGCTGATAAGGAACAGTCACAACAATTTAAACAACTTTGGTAAACACCAAAATAGGTCCATGAGGTGCCGAAAACAAGCAGAATCAGCAAAACATGAAGTATGAAAACAAATGAAGTCTGCGAGAAAACAAGTTGATACACTTTGGGACGGTAGAATGAGCAGGAGGGATGTGGACTGTACGTAACCCATCGTAGAGGGCATACAGTACTAAAATGGTACCATTTCACTCTAAGTATGGTAGAGCCAGAGTGCTAAGGCTGTGGGGAGACAGGTAATCTCGTCACTGAAATATTTTTTGATAGTTTTGGTATAAAATGTTTTTTTATTTAGTGAATTCTGTACGTCATCATAGAAGTATTACTTTAACTATTGACACTTTATCCCTCAATTGGAAATTGCTACAAGACAACAGAGAAAATGGGATTGACATCAATTTGTTTTACTGTGACTTAGAGTATTCACATTCGGCAGCATTGCTGCTGCTCTAGTGTTTTATACCGAAATATTGTTCAGTAATTAAAAGAGTAAGTTAAGAGTGACAATTGACAAGCATTCTACTCCTTGAATTAATATTTAATAAAACCAATTTCTAGCTTGCTTATTCTTGAATCGTTATAAGTCTGTTTGAGGTACACTCCTAGCTTATATCATTGCAACAGTTAAGCTATCTCTTTATCAAGTCCATGTATAGTGTTCTAGTGGACTAATCCCCCACAGAACACCTATGTATAGTGTAGTAGTAGATATATACATGTGACTGATCATATGCATCCATATCATGCAATGTCAGTAATTGTTAACTGTGCACAGCCAAAGATGAAAAGACACATCTTTGATTAAAGTAATTGAAATGACTCGAGTACGGCCTTATTGTAGTAGTAGCAGAGTAGTAGTAGTAGTAATAGTAAGTAGTTGGAGTAGAACTGTAAGTTCTCTTACAAATTACGGTTATGGCTGATACTGACATCGCCCTTGCAATCTCAACCAAATACGCACAATCTGTGCATTAAGTGGAAAGACAGCCGAGAGAGTAAAGTGGAGGAAACGAGAGACTCCCGAGGGGTTTTGCAATAATCGTACTCTGCCGTCTCAGGAGGAATGATCATCTGAGACGACGAAGATGCATCCATAGTCCGCGGGGCATGTTCTGTCGTTGTTAGTCGCCGGAGAGGATGGTGAGGGTAAGGAAGGGAGATTACAGGTATCACAGAGGATCAAGGATGCAATCAATTACACCTGGTCTTAATCTGGACAAAATGATATCCTATGATTGGCAGACAGATTTTTTCACTCGCTCTCGCTCTATTTCTTTCTTTCTTTCTAGCTCTCACTGTTTTCTTTATATGTTCTTTTTCCTTCTTTTTGGAATGTATCTGAACAGCAAAGTGTTTCACTGGTATGCGAGAGATCGCTTTTCTAACTGTGACTAAAAAATATATATATTTCTTGGGAGTCTCATAAAAGTAATCAGTCATGAAGATTATTGCATAGTATGAGAAGGAATTAAATCATTTTATAAAGCGTTCAGGATATTCTCAATAAGTAACCTAAGAAGAGACAAAACTAGTCAATTTACATCCATTGGAATCTTGTTGGTTTTAAATTCTATGGTGAAATTACTGAAGGCAGGACACGAGTGGTGCATCAATCCGACAAAGTAAATCTTTAGTTTTTAAGAGGATTACTGTCGTTTCATCTAGATGTAAATAGTTTATTATTGAATAGTGAACATGAACAGTGCTAAAAGTCCTTAATTGTCTCACCGGTACACATGTCATAAATTATGGCAGGCAGTACAGTGGTTCAAGTTTCATGATGTACAAGTTCCTTGCTAACAAACAGTATTGATTTGACATATTAATATCTATTCCGTCTGAGGGGCTACAGTCATGTCAAGGCCGATAAAGAAGTTGTATGCATTCTGTGTACACAAGGAATTATTTATCTGGTATCACCAAGCAGAAGGCTACACAAATGTAAAAATATACTGTGTACCTGTACAGCTGTGTTTGTGCAAAGAACCATAGTATTTTTATGAACATATGATGACTTTACACACCATAAATGTGGGATACTCAACTTGAACAGTTAAATATTTCACATTGTAACTTCCAAACGTAACTCTGAGATCCAGGTTTATGTATACATGATGATTTATTACAGTCTTTGAGATACTTAAACATCCTATCTTCCTCCCCCCCCCACCACCCCAGTCTGTGGGGAAAAAGACCATTCTTCTTTAAGTCTTCATTTGTAAGTTGTGATTTCCAGAAAGAACTTGCACAATTTTGGTGTGCCTCGATTTCACTGGCAACTACTCAACATCCAACATTTGCTATAAAAGATCATTGATGCTCAGGCTCAAATGTTAGTTAGTAAGTTTCCTACCAAATATATCCATAAAAAATATGTAAAAGAAAAGGTTTCAGGCAAAATGTGAAATTTGTTATTAGTTGATATGTTTGTTATTAATTTAATTAATTAATTAATTAATTAATTTGTTATTAGATGAAATTCTCTGTTCTATAACTCAATGTAGGTTAAGGTTAAGCCGATATAGTAAGGTAACGATGTATGTCCAAATAGTACCGATCTACACATGGCCATTCTTAGACTTAACATAGAGCAATGCTGAAAGAGAGATTCATCATCTACAGTAAAGTACCACCTTACATGCACAGAGAGGCAGGAAAACAGAGCATATAAATTATTTATCTGCTTTGGAAAGTGCTTAAACTCTTCCCCTGCATTTTATGACCGATGCTTTGTGACATCAGAGGTGCTCTTGACCAAGGTTGGTGTGAATCTCTTGACAGGCCCGGGTTTTCAACTGCTGAATAATATCTTTCCAATAAAAAAGTCCTGTGTATCAAGCTGGATGATAGAGAACGCTGCTTGTTTGGGTCGTATAATTTGAAGAATTGTTCTGAGGTCACCAAGATGTAAGATGGAAAAAATTTAAAAAAGATACTAGTATCCACTTTCCACATCCGACACGAAATGGTCGGAGAACTACTCTCTTTTTAATTTTTCTTGCAAGGTTGGAAAACCTAGCTAAAAATCAACTCAAAAATCTGTCTTAAAAGCATTGTGCTGTTGTTATGAACAGCTACCTGGGAGTAAGGAGTAAGTCTCGGTTGAAGGTATGGATTGACCCTCGATGGAGATTAACCTGGGAGTTAAGGAGTATGTCTCGGTTGAAGGTATGGATTGACCCTCGATGGAGATTAACTTGCATCATGAATGCAAGGAGATCCAGTATGCTTTGAGGTCAAGTTTAGTCCAAGGGTGCACAACACCGTAAATGTGTGCTGTGCACAGCAGTGTACTTTGTAAACACCTGCTGTGTACAGTTTGTGCGTGCACGGAAGATCTGCTTTAAACTTGCGCATGTTCGCAAGTGTTAATTCACATGTAGACATCATGGTGGTTGACTTTCTACTGGTGGGTTGTAAAAGTACCCTCAACTCAAGTTAATCAATATTGCGGTACAAAAGGGAATCGCTATAAAAATAGCTGGTTTGGTTACTAACATAGTGTTTCCTAACATGTAAATTATGTAATAGTGGAAAGTATGTTCTGTTGGTTGGTAGAATTAATGTTACCACCGACATTAATTAGGATCTTTCAAAGACAACTTGCCTTCTCAAACTAAGAATCAATTGTTGGTCTGGGTCCAGAACAATCTTCCTACAGATATACCTGGAATGGATGGGTGGAGGGTAGGAAGGGGGAGGGCTGGGCTCTTTTTCAATTGTTATAGATTACTTGTGAAATCCATATTTGTTTTATTGTCATAACCAGTAGGTATATTACCAGAGCTTAAATTAACAGGAAATGCTGCCAAGTAAGGTTTACACAGACATATTTCTGAGAAAAAAAAATTAATAACCTTAAAGTTGATTAAAAATTATCCAGTTTACAATGTTAATTGAAACACAGAGGGAGAACGCATCAGTTGCCTCATTATTTGACAAACGAACAGTCGTTATTATTCTGGTTGAAGCAAAATCCCGAGGTCAGGATTTCAAGACATGACATTTATCTTATTCTCATCGCAGATATGGATAAAATGAAAACTTCAAAGCAGGTTTGAGATATTTGAGGTTTTATTTTATATAAAATCATTGATTACTTAGATTTTAATGTGATAATGCTTAGGACAAATTTTGACCACTGCCAATTAGTCAATTAATGAAATTAATTAGGAATTAATGATTTTATACTGTTGAGAAGGTTTGAAACAATAAATTGTTAGAAATATGATGAATTATAATTTTTGGAATGTTTATATTATTGCATAGAAGTAACTTACCGAATTTGCAATTTTAATTTGTGTATTTATTTTGATTTTGACTATTCTTCTAGTTCGGTGGATGAGGACACCTACGACCATATCGCTGCAACGTATTTTCTCTTGGCGGAGAGCAGGTTGAAGAAGCAGTATAAAGAAGATGTGTTTGAGATAACTCCACAAAATAAACATCGTGGTACCTTGACTAAACCTCAGCATACCCCAACAACCCCAAGGTAAGAACTACCACCCACCTCCCACCCCCCCATCCCCCACAGTCTCTCTGGCTGCCATTGCTTCTTAAAGCAGTGTGCCACTACCATGACTGCTGGTTGTGTTTGACCCAGACTTGGATTGTCTGGTCTTGTAGGTTGAGGGAAGGGGTTTGAAATTGAGAACAGAATAAAATACTCATTATAAAATATAGAGATTCTAATTACCGCTAATAAAGTAGCGGGTTGCATTTTATAACCAATAAATCCAACTCCCCACAAAATTCAATTGAGATACTGGTGCAAAAATTCTGTGACTGTGTTGGTGACTTTCCACCACTGCTAATGACAATATTAGCTTCAAGCCCACTTCCTGTATGAAAACTAGGTTATTATACTATTGAGAAATAATGTTAAAGCATGATACATCTAGGCTATCTGTTGCTGCTACTTACAATATTAGCTTCAAGCCCACTTCCTGTATGCAAACTAGGATTTGATACTACCGAGTAGTAATGTTAAAGCATGATACATCTAGGCTATCTGTTGCTGCTAATGACAATATTAGCTTCAAGCACACTTCCTGTATGCAAACTAGGATTTGATACTATCGAGTAATAATGTTAAAGCATGATACATCTAGGCTATCTGTTGCTGCTACTGGCAATATTAGCTTCAAGCTCACTTCCTGTATGCAAACTAGGTTTGATACTATTGAGAAATAATGTTAAAGTATGATACATCTTGACTATCTGTTGCTGCTAATGTTGAAGAATTACATCTAGTACGTTTCGTAAACAATTCACTCATCTGTTTTGACATGATAAGACAAGAAATTACAATACAGTGCAGTTAATGTGGATAATTGTTTTGCTGCATAATTTATGCAACTGGAAGCCTTAATTATTAATCACAAGGAAAATATCAGAATCAGAAGCAGCAAAATTTTGTCCAGATGCAGAACAATGGTGAGATACCCCTACATATAGTTAATTGATACAACGTAACAACGCTTCTTCAATTTGATGGCCTTCGTGCCTTAATTACAAACTAGACCAATGGCATATATATAAAGTGCTTATGTCATGCATGAACAAAGCAAACATCTAGGTCTGCAACAGGCCTTTCATTATATTACGAGGCTGTTGGTTATCCAACAGGAGATATATTCATAAGTGCATTGATGTAGAAAATGCTATCAACAGCAGCTGTATGGGGTGTTCTAGCCAATTCTTACTTGACCAAGTATTATTGTGTTCAAACAAGAAAAGGCTTCTATTAATTCAACCGGCCTCTTACGTGGCTAAAATAGTACATTTATATAGTAAAGGCTACTTAAAGTTACAGTTGATGTTATCCCCTCCTCCCCATCCTTCCATCTTTCCTCCTTAATTCCTTTCCATTCCATTCCATTTCCTCTCTTCCTCCCCTTCCTGGTCTCCCCTCACTCCCCTTGTCATCCTCCTCTCATCCCACCTATCCTCTTCTCCACCCCCCCTGTCTTCCCCCTTGTCACCCTCTCCTCAAACCTCTTAATTTACTGAGCTCCTCTACTACTCTACCTTCCCATCTACCTAGCCTAACAACTGGTAATATTTTTAACACTTCACCCCCCTTTGACCCTCCTCTGGGTCATCGCCCATCACCTCCCTCTTCCTAATCTAACATTCGTGAAGTATCTAGACCTATTCCGGTGATAACCTTTCTTTCTATTGAATCACGTTTCTTCGGATGTTTCCTTTCTGCATTTTGGACTTGATTATACCTCTTAATTTGTTATTGCATACACTCAACTGTAAAACAATGAGTATAGTACAATCCTATAGCACTGTTGTATTGATTTGATGCAGTACTTGAATACTGTACAAACCAGACACACTTGCCTCTGGTTAAATCTTTGAAAAATTGGGTGACAGCAGTTTAGTTCTGCTTTACTCAGATGTCTTCCTTGCCCTTCAGCAGTATCATTTTAATTAGATCGTTTTTGGAAATATTTTGGGGTGGGGGAAATCTGTAGGCTATATCTGTTTTGTACTGAACACACTACAAATTAGTCGGGAATTATTCAAATGTGCCAAGAGTGAAATCAGAAAGTTCTTGTAGGATTGAACAGTCTCGTAAAATGTTCATGGTTTTCTTTGTATCACAGTTCACAGTTCTCATCTGATTCATATTCGTCATGTTTGATTATCAATTTGTTAATGCCTCTTATGAATGACTTCCATCATCTACATGCCCTAAATAAAAACATCTCTCACAATGTCTATTACCCCAAATTCAGACAGATGTTATCAAAATTCTACAATTATGCAAGAAATATTACATTGTAGGATGTTTTGTAACACACATATTATGTACCCTTTATTTCTTGATTTACTATTTTAAATTAGTTCTTTGCTGTCATCAGTTAGAGCTGTATTTTGCATTGGGGTCCAACATTGTATTATTAAGACATAGCCATGCAATATGCACACTTGGGTAGACCTCCCCACCCCACCCCCTGCCCTTCTTCCCTCCCTTCTCCCTTTTGCTACTCTATCCTGCCTACTCCCTTGTATCTGAAATACTGCCCTCTTCATATTTTCATCCTGATCATAGATATGGTTGAAAGTACTTTCTAAGCTATAGTCTGGTGACAATTATGTATTAATACACTAAGACCTTCTTTTTGGTAAATATTACGCAGGTTTTGTTCATGTAAGTCCTACCCATAACATTTAGATCATTCGTAGAGATCAAGTTTTACCTTTCAGCTTTAGGAAGTAAAATCAAGTCATCATTTTCTGAACATAGCATATACCCATGATCTCCAGGTACCAGCATATACTGTACTGAAGAGTCAGTTACATCAACACAGATGTGGGGAAAACCCGGTGTAACCACTTATCTGCCAGCTATTCAAATAGAGGGCGCTATTCAGATAGTTCCTATAAGTGATGAAATTAGACGAATTGATTTTTCAGTGTAGCATCTCGTTGCATGCAGTCCATGAGCACAAATCCTGTTAATTTTGTCTCTCATTGCCTGTTGCATTGTGTCTAAATAATGATTAAAAAAAATGGTAAAATATCTTCTTTTTCTTATAATTAATATCACCCCTAAAGTCTGCTAAGCCTCCAACAATTTCATAATAAGGCAGACTATTAAAAGTATAGTCTCATTTGCATATGAATATTATATATTTTGACTATTGTTAGTTTCAAGTGATTATTGGGCCTGAAAACAACACAAACAATAAACAGTTGAATACACAATATATTTAAAGAAGGGAACACAATGAATAATAATATGTTTGCTGAGCAATGAACACGAGTTCTGTTATATGTCTACATTTGGTAAAAAGTGCAATAATAAAGCCATTTAGTGGGTAATAAAATATCAATCAAAATCCAATCATGTGCTGTTGCAATTTTTTTGCAATGTGGACCTGTTTTATGGTTTTTATTCTAAAGATAAAGATATTTGTCTTTCAGTATGCTATTGCATAGAACCAGGTACATTAGTTGTGGCCACTGAATAATACATATATATTGGTATGTGCTCTGTCAACACATTCTTGCATATTTCAGCTTGGTTGGCCATCCACTTTCGTTGTTATGGCAATATTTCCCATCGTCAGCGGGGTGAATTCTCATGTTCACTTTAAAAGCATCTAATGTATCAACAGGGCACAAAATTCATGAGATTACATTTAATATAGATATCCCAAGTATGTGATTATAACATGGTTAATGTTTCCTTCGGAGAGAAAAAAACACTGCATGGATGGAAGAGCTTAATAGAATTGTTAAATGCAAGTAAGCAATATTCCATAACAACAAGCTAGTCTTGAACCATGATGGGGCAGTTTTAAAGGTACAGTAATAATGTACAGTGTGGAATACAGTAAATACAAGCAAATCTATCAATTAATCAATCAATTGAATCAATCGATCAGTCTCAAGGTACGAATGAGGTTTTTCTCACGTTGAAATATCTGCTTAGGGCCCTTTCTTGATCTTTAAGTCTGAACTTTGACAAGGTCCATCTTTACCCGTTCGTTCAACTTTAAAAGAAGTCCAGGTATTGAAACGTAGCTGGTCGTGCTACCAAGTATCTCCAAATTCATCCCATGTTATATCATGTCACTCTTAGTTTAATATTACAGACTCATCTGAGCAGATATTTCTTTAATGATATCTTTATTTTTAATAATATGCGACATTCCATTCACTGTGTATCCACAGTTATGTATCGTATTCAAGATAAACTTTTGCTGCTCTAGCAATGGCTATATCAAGTCATTTTATTTGTTCTGAGCAAAGGGGACTTGAGTGTCCCTCCTGATCCTTTTTTTTCTACTAAACTAAACTAAAGGATAAATGGATGGACATCTAAGGTGTGATATTGGCCGGGAAACAGACCTTTTAGTTCCGTAAAGAAAGTTGATTATATTCTTGGATTATAAATATTTAACAGTTCCTCAATCTAGCTGAAGGAAATGCCAAACCTGCCTTTACATTGTAAACACAACGTTTTGCTGTAAATGCAACAAACGTTTTAGATGCTCCCCCACAATCCTTGTGTTTCAAGTAATTTCAGCATAAACCAGTGTGAACCGGTAAGGCATGATGAATTTGGTGTTTACACTTTGTGAAGTTACTGATAATGATGTGGTTCAGTGCACAAATGACTGCTATGTATAACTCCTTTGCATTTGTGTTAAAGTTTCCTCATTTGGCTAAATGTCACACTGGTTAAATTGTTTCTTGGAAGAGATCTGTTGATAGTCATTTGTTTGTGACGTTCTTCATCATCATGTTTTCCTGTCAATATTTTATACAATTCATGGATTTGAAATACCCGAACAATTGTGATAACCCAATCTTGCTGGAGGGAATGTTAAAAATGAGCCTCGTTATGACAATAATTAGCAGGAGACAGAATTAACTTATTGACACCCTTGCAATTGTTGAGTATTCATGTAATTGCTAACCTGAGTAAAGGAAGTATCCCCTATACCCCGCCATGAGTTAACCCTGTATAAATAATGTTACAATGAAATGTCCCTAACTTTGACCATTTCTAGGCTAAAACCTGAACTGTTGCTATCCTGCCATGAATTTGTAGCCTCTTTATACATACTATGAGGATATACAACCAATCCTATGGTCTCATAATTAACATAATTGTTACTGATCTACATTCTGGCATTTTGTATCCTCTAGCATTACTAGCAATTATGTCAGGGAATGTTCTCAGGGATTTTATTGTTTTTCAGATGTATGCACATCTAGCATTTGAAGACTGAAAGGTCTGGTGTCTTGGGGATTGGTATTTAAAAAAAAAAATTCTTCTTTGGAGACAAACACAACAAACGAAGTGAAGCATACTGGCCTGCTTTTTAGTTCACTTGTATCTATTCAAAGGTATTTCAAAAATTAGTAAAATAAAAGTAATAAAAACAAATTAAAACTTTTCTGTTTTGTAAATTTTTAGCTCCAAAAAATTTTGATTAAAAAAATAATAATAATAATAATGGGGGATATAAAATTGGTAGAAATTTTTCATTATCTAGACAGATTTATGTACAAGAAAGCTGTACTTCGATCTTGCTTAATGCTGCATTTATCTGTGGTACCAAATTATACAGAGTTGGTATTATAGCATAGTATAAGTCATTTAAGGCTTAAAGTATTCTGACTTTTCCAAAATAGTGCTCTGCTGTTTTATGCTGTACTTGAAAGAGGAGCAACCTCTGTTTCTTTTATAATGTTCCAAAATAGTGATCTTGCATCATATAAGATGCACAACCCGATCATTTTGATGTCTTGAAATGCCACCTTATTTTGATATGTTAAAAAGTAGTGCAGGAAAAGTAGTTTGGTATTTTTTTCAGGAGCAAGAAGAACAGGCTCATTTTGTTGATCTGTTCCTTCAGTAGTCTTCTAGTATGAACAGAAACAGTAACTTGATTACAGTAGCTGCAATCATTCTAAGATATGGTTCTACCGAGTATGGTCATTTAAAGCAGTTCTCCTACTGACAATGTTCTACAGAAACATTCCAAAATAGCGAAATCGTAAAAGTACAAGCAACTTCATGAAAACATCATGAATCCCTGTCACTTGTCTCTCCCCAGTTGTCGATCCCCAGTAAAATCATAAAATAATAGTTTATGCTTTCATAGTCCTAACCATTTGAAGAAAATATTTTATGGTATCAATCTCATCTAATAAGGTTACAAATGCAGATTGGACTATGGTTACTAAAGCACATTGGACTATGGTTACTAATGCACATTGGACTATGGTTACTAATGCACATTGGACTATGGTTACTAATGCACATTGGACTATGGTTACTAATACAGTTTTAGTCTCCTGGTTCCTACATGTATTTTCTCTTTAGGCTACCAGATTCATCTACATGATGACAACTGTCTCACAGTTGTCTGTCAGCCAAGGCCTCTTCTATCTTTTGTTGCCAAACCTTGGTCTGTTTTTTCACAATTCATTAAAACAAGTATATACTGTGATATCGCTGTGATGACTGTCACCACCGCTGTAGTTGGGAATGTCTGGAAAGCGAAGGACAAAAATTATTAATATAGTTTGCATATGTCTGAACTATCTGAGTTTTCCCAAATTTATTTCACCTTTATGGAAATTGATATTATATAGTACCCTAATGCCATACCCCTCCCCCTCCCACAATCCACTTACAACCAGATCACCAAAATCCTTCCCAAAAATTGCAAAGGTATAGTTGCTTTACATTTAAATGTAATAAAATCTGTAATAGCTTTTAAAGCAATCTGTGCAATGCTCTATCCGAAATAAATTAAAGATAAAGAATGAAGTCGTATCTAGGTCTGCGTGGATGTCGTGTATTAATATGTTTGGCTTATTTTTCATATACATGACAGATGAGTAGTGTAGAAGAGAAGTACATATCAAGCATCTTGGATGTTTTTATGCCATGTAGTAAAATACCATACATAATTTACCTTGGCTTAAAACCTAACAGTCAAAATGAAAACACAATATTAATGGGTTGATGAAGGAGAGATTTGAGCAAATGTCTGTGCTTTGATTGGCCAATCAGATTACCATCAGAATGACAACATGCCTTTGAGGAATTTTCTTTTCTTTTAATGGTCAAAAGGAAGTCTGTCTGAAAGGAGTTTGCCAGCTTTTATCTTTGTAGGTATCTGCAAAATGATACAGAGGGAATAAATGTGACAGATAGTTTGTAATTTATGATCAAAATGCTGCCTATTC
>KN884531.1:37249-51566 GCA_000934455.1 Apostichopus parvimensis
AAAAAAAATGATACTTTCATTTCCAACTTTATTACTTAAAACGTTAAATCAGTTACCAAATATTTGGAGCGTTATCACAGCTCTTCTTCAGTTGCAGGAATGAGATGAAAGAAACTAGACCTTATTGGGATTTAGAGTAGAGAGTAGAGAATGACACATTTCAGGTCAGATAGGCTTCTTCAAAACTGCTCAGGAAAGAAGTAACCGGGAACTGAAAACCATCATACGCCTCAACACACACAACAATGGGCTCAACAGAGATCTCTCTTTTATGAGTATACATTCTAAGTTAAATCCCAGTAAGGTCTAGTTTCTTCCATTTCATTACTGCAACTGAAGAAGAGCTGTGATAACGCTCGAAATATTTTGTAACTGATTTAACGTTCTAAGTAATAAAGTTGGAAATGAAAGTATCATTTTTTTTCCTTTTTCTCTTTTGGATATATATATATATATTTATTGGGTAGTTCTGTCATATTGATTTAGTTTAGTTAAACTGATCATTGTTACCAAACAGGTTATATATACAGTTTAGTTGAATTAATTTTACACTTGATGCTTTGAGTGTGTATATGAATAAATAAATTTGTTATAAATGCTTTATTGAAGTTGTACATACCTTCAGCCATTTCATTCATACCCAGCATATTGCTGTATGATGCCAGATAAATTATTCCCTCACTTAACAGTGTGATCATTATGCAGTCTGCCTTCGGGCTAACACACTTCAATCTTTCAACAATTTCATTTCAAGTCATTTGTTTCGTAGCATCGCAGTATGTTTTCACTGGAACAAATATTCAAATCTCTTACATGTACGTTGATGTGTTTTAAGAAAAAAATTTATATATAATAGAGTCGAGGCAAAATTTCTTGGGATTGTTGATTTAGCATTTGAGATTTATTAGCACAAAAGTATCATACTTCCTGGTATTATCACGAATATCATAGCAACAGCTATACATACAGTATACTGTAGTCTATGGCACTCTAGCCTAGTCTAGTAGTGCAGTACAATGTGGACTGTGGAAGGCCAAAGTGGATTTAAATTGATTAAGATCTCTTGGGCCACTTAATTAATGATAAAAAAGAGGTGTTGGCAACCTTATTGATAAACCCAATTAAATATAATTGAAACAAATATAATGGACAACTTAAGGGAAAACCTAGTCAAGGTTTTGGTGAAAATCTGTTGCTAGGCAGATTTTGTTGTCCAGGCAGATCTTTCCTCACCCCCCCCTCCCCTCCCCTTCCATCCACCGTACCTCCTTGTCTGTCATTGCTTGTCCCAGGACTTATCTTGTCTTGATATTCATGTTTATATTCAAGTTTTCTGCCTTGTTATAATTTTATACCAGATTGATAAATCTATAAGCTATCATTTTTCTTTATTTGACCATAAACATCTGATTTATAGATCGGGTTCTTGTGGATAGGTAATTCACCCAAAAATAGTTAGGAAAGGTTCCTCTTAATTATTGGTAATATGATTAGTATCCTTGACACCTCTAAATGTTTGTCGGTGTGTAATCAATATACTGGTTGTTCATGTTCTCTGTGTAGCTGATCTGTAATGAGTTTGAGAACATCCTTTCCTCAGAGTCCTATATGCTGAGTCTGTTACACTTGTCAATTACATGGTCAAGATCAGGAAATGTTTAGTGTGATTCATGTATTTGTAACATAGAATTATGTTTCTCTGTGCAGAAAGATTATTAAATAAAGGGCGAAAAAAGACAATGATATTCAAGTCATTCTTTCCTGATTCTTTTAGAAATCCCTAAAATATGAGGACTGATCATTTTGTCATCTACTGTAAGGATGTTCCTACTCACACTAATTGATAGTTTTTTTTCTACTTTATATATTTATAGTTTTTGGGGAAAGTAAAAAAACAAGAAGTTTTCATCAAAATTATTCCGATGTACAGTAGTGTGATTTAGCGGACTGTTTAACTCAAATTTGCTATATATGGTGAATTAAAGGGACCGTTTCTGTTTAAATATTTTGAGTCTGCTGTTACGTGTGTTAAATATTATCGTGAAGAGGTGTGCAGGTGGCAAAATGTTGAGAATTAATTAAATTTATTAATTTACTCACTCAGTAGACTTCATGCATTGGTGACTTAATACTTGGAAGGTTCTTAAAATTGCTGCTGACCAATCTGCGTTTGCATTATATCTGCTGTCAGATTAAATCAACTCTTTGTTTTAGTGAATGAGTTATACAGAACTACCTCACAGTAAATTATATTTACTGTTGTTTTTGTTTTTTGTTCATCTTGGACAGGACCTCACCGGACACTAATACCCCCAGAGGAGGTAGCTATGTGGTTCCAGGATCCAAACCAGTCGCAATACCGAACCAGTCATCATCATCGACATCGTTGTCCAAGTCATCGGAGAGTCGCTCTCCTGATGATGCGATTATGACAGGTAGTCCAAGGAGGCATTTGATGGAGAGGGAACACCTCACCCTTCATCCTAAGCATGGTCGTAGTCTGGTCAGAGAAGGCTTGCAATCAGTAGAGGTAATTGGTCAAGATGTTAGCACAGTCGTACACTAAGATACTTGGCTATGTGCCAGAAACTTTCAAATAATGTGTCAGAAATTAGCAGAATGCACCTTTCACCCAGTTTAATCAAATATTTTCATATTGAGAACAATTGGTTAGTAACTGTGCTATAGTGACATGCTTCAGATAACATGCACTGACAGTATGAGCAGTACAAGTACCCTGTTCTTGTAGAGAAAGGTTCAGAATTGGTCATACTGTTAGAACGAGTGCTAGTAAGCATGATATCAGAGGACATTAACAGAACTAGATACTAATAATTGTTCGAACTGCCTATAGATTCTGCAATATAATTAGCATATATGGATTAATTGAACACTGAATGAGGTCAAACTTGCAACAGCAAAATTAAAGCTCTCTCTAAAGATGCATCTTCAACTGAAAGCTGGTCTCTTAGAATGTTCAAAATCTAATAACTTGTACCACACATAGTCCTGTGATGTGCATGTATAAACCTATACCCCTTAGTAGGAGACATCTTTTAGATGAAATTTAGGACCGAAAAATCAAGTAGAATCTTTGTCAGTTTTCCCCTTTTCTGTCAATAAATGTATCCTTCAGTTTTCTTGATAAGAAGTACACTTTACCACATGTGGATGTGTCATGGTTGAAAATCCTTTTAACAAACAGGCTAAATTTTAATATCCAGGCGTGTGTCTTACAATAATGTGCCAATAATAATAAACTTTACATCATTCATCCAGCACTGAGAGAACTTTCAAGGTTGTCGGTGGTTGAGATAATTATATATTCAGTTTTAGCGTGTTTTTACACATTGAAGGCTCATTAGAATGTCTTCCCACATGGTGACGTTTGTTTGCTTTTCGCTGGAGGAAACGTGAATCTTGTAGGCCATTGTTATAATCTATGTTTCCTCAATGACAAACGATTCATTGCATAGGCTAAAGGGGAACCAAGTACTGTCTTCTAACATCTGGTTAATGCGATTGCTGTGGTTAGCAATGTTTCTTTTGGATCATACAAGATCAGTTTTTGACTTGCATAAAATCCTTTTTGGATTCTTGCCAAGACTTTGTGCAGTTCTTCAGTTGACAGATTTTGTCTGAGGACCGATGGTGATATCATGTTGTGTGCAACTCTACATACGGGTACATACAAGTCAATATGTTTCTCTTTACATACATGTACAGTGACCAGCAAGAGCTGTTTCACTACACCTTCAGAATTTGATACCCTGTGGAAAGGCTAGTTGAGAAAATTGTAACAAGAAAATTGACTTTGTTTCCCCCCTTACCTGTCTCCTAACAACGTTAGCACTCTCCCGCTACCATGTCTAGCATGTGCAACTGGTAACCTAGTTAGCACTCTACACTCCTAGGGACTAGTCACTTCCGGTCAGTAAACCCACATTCTCATTGTACCAAAGAAATACTGTTGTATCAGTGTTGGAGTGCTCTCAAGTACAAATTAGTCTGCAGTCTGAAGATTTAATTTCAAAAAATGCTGGACAAGTCTAGAAATATGCAGTCCAGTGTAACTATATTAAATCAGTATGTGGGTTGCTAATTCCTGTAGCTGGATCTTCAGCCAATTGAATTGTCTTTGGCTAATCATCATCATCATCATCATCATCATCATCATCATCATCATCATCATCATCATCATCATCATCATCATCATCATCATCATTATGTCGACTGAATATATATTATTTTATTCCATTTATAGGAGACAGAATTTCAGCATGTAGCTGAAGACGAGCCCGAGCTGTTTGATGAAGGGTTTGAGCTGGACAGTCCAGCAGAGCAGAATTCCCAGGAAAATGGACGAGGTTGGAGACGACAAGCTCCCCGAACCTCCAACCCGACGAGACTGTCCACTTCCATATTGAACCAAATCACGGAGGAAGAAGGTAGTACGGTCACTTACTCTTCTTGCTATCATCTCTAGTTGTATTGTGTTCTTGGCCCTTTATCACCTAAGGAGTGATAACTAATATGCTTAACTCAAAAGAACTGTTGTACAACACACTATTATGCAGTCGGTTAGCAGAAGGTGATATGGTCCCCAACCTTACTCTACTTACCCTTCTCTCCTTCTAACCTCCTCCCTTCCCCGCTCCTCTCCACCCCTTCCTTCCCTCCCCTCCCTCACATATTGCTATACACCCTGCATTTTACCTTGTTTTACTATTGACTGTGTGTCTATGCATCTTTAATATATCTTTTGTAAACTCCTGGCTCATAACTATACTTACGCTATCATCTGATGATAGATGAAATGATTTTTACACCGATGTGTGATCACTAACAACCAGATACAGAAACACATAATTAAATCTAACAAGACTCAATTAAAAAATATATAAATACAAAAGCAAGCAATAGAGAAGAAGGACTTTTAAGTATTTCATAACTATGTTTAATCCAGCAAAAAAAAACCCTGCAAAGTCAAATATTGAAAACTGTAAACCACAAAATGTTTCCTCTCTAACAAGTAGTCAAACTCATACTGACAGTAGGATATTGAGAAGCAGTAGGTATCACCTCCTAATGTGCCGAGTAAATCAGCTTATGAGACTCGAAAACCACCAACCATTCATCCTGGGATTACTTCCCCAGTTTTGGTCCAAAATAAGCAAAATGTCAAATCCTTCAACTCGGATCTAGTCAATGTCAACAGCAGATGTTTTATTAGATGCATCGTTCCCGAGAAAAGTCCCCACCCCCCCCAAAAAAAAAACTTCCAAGAGATGTGATTTTAATTATCTTTACATCTGGTATCTCATCTGACTAACCCGACTCCCAGATTACAGTTTAGAAATGACAACATTTGTCTGTACTTATATTATTTTTGATTACTATTTTTAGTTTTGTTGCATTCTTAAAAAAAAATCATGGTTGGGATCGATTAACCTTTTTGACATTTTAAAAGGGCGTTCCCGGGTTTTCTGTGGCTTCAAACTTATGCTGAAAAATATTATTGTCACAATATAAAGAGAGAACATAGATTTAATTTGTTTCCTCGCTTACCTGTCTCCTCACAACTTCTGCACCTCTCGCTCTACCGTGCCTAGTGTGAAACTGATATCTTTTTAATATTGTATGCCTTGACCAGTCACTACCAGCCACTCATTTTAAAGCAGCATTGTGGAATTAAAGATGGTGTAACCATCATTCACAGTATGAAACTTGATATGTTTATACCATACTGGAAGATAGAGTTTGTATTAGAATACTAGGCAATAACTGTGACATGTTAAGAAACATATATCTCTTATGCATTCTCACAAGTAAGACATGTAAGGGTTTCGAATATAGAAAGACAAAAACGATTCTCCAAATCTTGCAGGAAGAATAAAGATTTATCTTAGCCATTGAAGTTGTTCATTACAGTTTGCCTCCATTACAGAGACCAACGATGAATAAACTGGGTTTGCTTGCCCCATTTAAACATTCCTCAATGCTCTGCAATATTTTGGAAGATGAGAACCTCCCTAGAGAATAATTTTTGAAAGGTTTCTTTTGGCGTGTGAACCTGAAGGCAATCCTGCTGTTCTTTACATGATGGTAATATTTAAACTTTTGATTCTTTTTTTTTCAGATGAGGGGGAGGAGTCAGAGGATGAGTCAAAGGTCAATAAATTCCCGATCCACAGAACAATCAGACATCGTAAGACCATCGCCACGGATAACATTCACTTGATAAAGACGTCCACCAAGACATCTTCTAAAGCCAGTCGTCAGTTGGGAGGATACAGTTCATCAGACGCCAGCGATGATGACACAGACCCAAAGAGAAGGTCAGATAGGTTTGATCTGCCAGCCAAAGGTCAGAGGAGGGGAAGTAAGGACGGCCCAGGGGGGTCCGGGAGCAATGGTGGTGCCAACAATGGTAGTGGATCATTAGGAGGGGGAGGAATGAACAATGGTAGTGCCGGTGGAGGGGCCAGCACGGGGGGTAACAAGGACACCAGCGGCAGTGCGGGTGGTTCCACGGGGTCAGGGTACGAGAGGAAGAAGAGCAATGAACTTCGGGAGAGTTTGAAGATGAGTAATTTGAGCATGACCTCCTCTCGTTCCTCAAGCTCCTACAGTATTAGCAAGTATGCAATCGACCCCAACAACACCACCCCCTCCGACTCGGACGAGCAGGGGGGAGACACGAAAAACTGGTCCGACGAGAAGAAGGACAACCTGCAGGAGGGAAGCCCGAACGTCCTGATACTAACCAAAGATCCGTCTGATGTCAACATAGACTCACCGTCCAAGCGTAAGCATTACAGTTCCAACTTCAAGGAAACCAATTCAGACCTGAACAGTAACAGACTCAGTCGAAAGGAACAAAAGGAAATACGAAAGAAACGCAATCGACTCAGCAACCACCATCAGGAGGAACGGGAGCTGTCGCCACGGGGACGCCGAGTGGAGAGCAACTGCTGTCGGTTGATATGAGGGTGTCATCACTAGTCTTGTTACCTTCTACGTAGAGAACTGTGAATTGCCAATCTCGTGAATAAATGTTTTCCAAAACAAACAAAAAACGGACAAAAAAAAGTGTGGTGTTTTTCTGGATGTGCATAGGCAAACCAATATCTATTTTCTAATCAGAGAAATTGTTGGTCTATTCACTAAAAAATGACTATTTTTACAGTAGGTTTGATGAATATGGAAGAAAACAATAGTCAACGAGGATATTTTGCCATATTTTTGAGGACTAGTTGTTTGACTTTTGATTCGTGTTTTATCTAGTATATATGTACATAGCTACATGTATATATCGGTATAGGTTTCGTCTTCACCATTGTTTTTTTTTTTTCTTCTTGCTCCAGTTTATCTTGAAAGTGCAAATGAACAGAAGCAGAATGCAGGTCATTCTACTACATATTTTTTTGGACGATGGTGAATGTGTGAACTGGATTTTTTTTTTTTTTTTTAATGTTTGTTCGAATATGCAAATTGGTCGTGGAGGTACCATTATTTATTGAAGGGAGTCACACAGATATGTTTTGTGTTTGCGTTTTTTTATTTTTTTTTGCTGTGTATCGATGTTAACAATTTTTTCCATCTGTTTTCATTTTTAATTTTATAAACGTCCACACTACCTGATGAGATGACACTACCTGATGAGATGATATGTCTTCAACAAGTTCTATTTTGGGGCGGGGGGTTGGGGGAGGGAAGAAATCTTGGGGAGGGGCATGTCACCTTTTTGAAGGATGAGGGTGAAGTGAAGTGGGTTTATCATAGACTTGAATGCAATACTATGAATCGAAATATCTAGATGAGGGAAATACGTATGAAAGGAAATGGATGCTACGTAAGTATTGTACTAAAGGTTAATGGTACATACAGAGGGAATCCAAATATTTCATTTTATATGATGCTTTTAATAAATCCAGTTCTTATCCTCATACTGAAATATTATTTGAAGTTGTTTATACACCTACGTCAACAATTTATCGTACAGATATTAAATTTTCCTTATGTCTCAGAAGAAAGTTGACGGTCACATTTGAAAGTTTGATGTGGGGGAAGTTTCTTCACAGTTGTCACCTATTATAAAGTCGATGGAACATCCAAACCTTGTGAAATCAATTCCTTTGCAAGAAGTCCACACAATGTTATTTTGTTCTACTTTAAACTTTGCTACAATGTTGATAATACATACAGAGATTTATTATAGGTTTGGTTTAAATGTAGAATGCTAATACTACTGTTAGATCTATTAATGATTAACACCTGTTAATGATTAACACCGATTAATTATAAACACCGGTTGATTATTAACACCGGTTGGCTGGTGCTGGGAAATGAAGAAACACTTGATTGAGAGAAGTACAATCTTGACAGTGCAATTTGGATATTAGAATGTTTTGAATGTTTTTTTATTATGGAATATAGCTGTTTTAAACTGTTTCAGAGTATACTAATTTGTTTCATAATTGAACATTTCTTACAATCAATACGCTCTATTCACCAGTCTTTCAATTTTACACCAACTAATAGAATATACATGCTGATTGGCTCTCTCAAAGATTGAACAGATTTCTATCCAATCAGAAACTGGCTTACAATTATAAGCAAATGCATCCACTTCTTTCATCACAGTTGGTATGTGAAGAAGAATATCAATGATAACTATGCTTAGACTACACACAAAATGCTCAGTAAGTTTCTGTTACTCTCAGAAACTGTTTGTTCGGATTTATCCTGGGTGCAAAGTAACTGCTGGGAAATTGTGAGAGATTTATTGGGGTAAATGCATTTATCATGTATGCGGTGCCAACATTTTATGTTCCTTTATGGTTGAACACATTGTGTTTATTGTGACCATACCAATGTGGTAGAGCCTAACATGATACATATTCTGTCAATTGGTAAAGTAAAACCTAGCCTAGTGTTATAAATTGTTCACAAGAATGTACCCAACTATTCTACAAGCAAGGTCTGGAAGGCAAGTGTTAACATTTGTTACTACCCGGTAATTATCATTGAATATAGGACAAGCAACAGTATTTTATAACTTCCCAATGCGTTGAGAATTGTGTGCCTCATGAACTAACTATTTCTTTATGATGGTCTTGTTAGCGTTTTAATGCCTTTTCTTTGATAGGGAGTTGAATGGGGTGAGGGAGATGGGAGTGGTGGAGCGGTTGGGATTGGAAGGTATGAAATGGGTTTGGTTTGAAGCAAATAGCAGCTATAACTTTCCTTGAAGAATGTAACATTTTCAGTGTATATTACATCAGTTCTTGAGATTTACGGTAAATTTTCTCATATTTTCATCGGTTAACAGAAATCTATTTATTGTGTAAACACATATGATCATATCAATATTCTTGTACTGTAATCCCCAATTAGTTCATTTTCGAAATAATTGAAAATATATGTCAATTTTGCATCACATATTTTTAGCTTGCAGCTTTTTAACTGGTTAATTTAACTTATGAAGTAGTATGTACGGTTTCTTTCTCTGTTTTTACTCATCTAGGCTTTTGAGGTGTCATTTGAAGGCAGTCCCATGTTCATTTCAATCCACGATTTTCTGCGCTGGCGCAGAACAGTCGCTGGTTTTAACAGCGCCAGTATTATGAACGTTCTTCCGAACACGATAAAAGTGGTAGCTTAAACACATTAAGAATCCTGTGGGTTTTTATCGTGAAAAGTTTGGTGTGTTAAAGATTGATGTGCTACGTAGGTCAGTCGCTTTTGAAGTCACATTACCTAACATTCCAATTCTCTTATGAGGTTGGTGTGGGGAATATTAGCGGGTGGTGGGATGTGTGGGTGGGTGGGGGAATGTGGGTGGGTGGGATGGTGAGTGGGTTGGTGGAATGGTGAGGGGGAACAAAGTTGAATGTTAGTTTAGGCTAGTAAAGATGGGGGTTTGTCTTAGAGTTAGTGACTGTTTCTTGCCCAGTTATAAATGTTGGCCATCAAGGTACACAGTATTTTTGGTTGGCCTTGGAAGTCTGACATGTTAAAACAAACAGAAGCTTTTATCATTATCAGCAGATGTAACTCTTTGTACTGATAGGATCAAGAATGGTTCGGGAAGGAATATACAAAAACAATTAGTAGTAGCGAGTGTTGTATGTGTCATTGGGGGAGAGAAGACTGTGGAGTTAGGGGGGGGGTATGTCATTGGGAGAGAAGACTGGAGTAAGGGGGGAGGGGGTATGTCATTAGGAGAGAAGATTGTGGAGTGAGGGGAGGGAGAGGGGCGGGTGGTATGTCATTGGGAGAGAAGACTGGAGTGAGAGGGTGTGGTATGTCATTGGGAGAGAAGACTGGAGTGAGAGGGGAGGGGTAGGTGGGTTGTCATTGGGAGAGAAGACGTGAGTGAGGGGGGTGTGGTATGTCATTGTAGAGCTTGGTGGTTGTTTAACAAGAGAATGGTAAAATAGATTGGATGTTCACCTTCAAATCTGCTTGAAACATCAAAGGAGCTCAAAATGAAAGGGTTGTTATGACAGGTATTATTTTTGTTTATTCATTCATTCATTCATTTTTTTTTTCAGTTTTAAATATTTTTATTTATTGTCCTTTACACTGGTAAAGGAGTTTTATCCATGAATGACTTACATAATCAGAATGTTTGATTTCATCTTATTCAGAGTGTCTGTGTAACTCAATTTGTGATACCTCAGATTCATTTTGTAGATGACCCCACTGAATCCTCAAGACAAAATAAGATGTGGAAAAATTCACATTTATTCTTGTAGTTTTCTATGGAATTACTGTTTCTTTCTCTCTTTTCTGTTTGAATTTGGTCTCTTCTCCTATTATTCTGTGTATATTTAACTGTTTCCATGAAAACAAATTGTCAGTTTATCTTTGTCAGAATCTTGTACAGGAGCAAACTCTCCCAAACAGATCACAGTATTCATCATTTTTAGGTAAATGCATGGATTAACAGTTAAGAGTGTTCGCCCCACAATATCTAGGTTCCCGATTCAATACTACAACAGAATGAGAATCTCCCTCGACCTATCCAAAATTGCCGTTGGGCAGTGTTGTTGAGCGAAGTCTTCTGTGGACTTGGTAGTTCGGGTTTATGACTTGGGAAATCCCTTTTGAAACAACTTTGGACATGGCCGCATGGCAGTGATTATGAATGGGGGTGCAGTGATGATCAATGGGGGTGCAGTTGCCCCCTGCCATATTGGAGAAAGTGATCAGATGCTGGAGTACACTCATGTCTGTAGGATGGGGATGTTAATTGGCTGAATCCGGAGTCAGAATGAGTGCAATACACCCCTCCCCCGCCTACCCTACCCACTTATCTGACATGTATTAAGGTTCCTGACTACACCACTGGACTTTATGGATGCCATGACTCAGAACATTGTTATCACCAGAGCCGTATATATGGCTTAGGGTAGCAGCACGCAGAGATATATATGCATAAGGGTAACAATATGGCGCCTGTATTACAGTTGGCCAAACTCTTTATATGGCTCTGGCAGTGCGTTGTAAATTAGTTGGCAGCAGACAGACAAAACTAAAAGAGGAAATCTATAGTAGTAGTACATTGTTACTTCTGATCTCTAACGGATTCATACGGTAGATATTCAGAACAAAATTCTCACTTTTCACTAAGAAAAATAGTAAATAAGGTTAATAGTGTTATCATAGAAAGAATTATAACTTCAAATAATTGGACTTGTATTATTGTTTTATATATATTTTTTTACATGAAGTTTCAAAATTTATGTAAAGCATACCGCTGCTGTAATTAAATTATGTACGCAGTTGAGCTTAATGTTCCATATGTATAATTGCTAAAGCTAGCGTTATCGTCAGAACTAACATAGAATTAACCAGAGTGCTTCCCCCGTTGCTATGGTCCATAGCATGATTGACAACTAGAACACTGGGGACGGTGGTACGATCACACGCCCCTGCATAGTCCCCGATACAGGCTGCGTACTGCATGGCGTGGGCCAGGTAACTCTGTTCATGAGTTGTGTGGAACAGATGGGCCATTGGTCCTACGGCGTAGACTGGGACGTCTTCCCCTCCATGGGTCTCTGATTCCATCGGTATCAAAGCTTGTTGAAAGTACAACTTAGATTCTGAATTAGCAGAGAAACAAAAATCAGAAAGTCAAATATTGAAGAGTATAAAGCCGTTCACCTTGCATGTGTTCCTCTGTGGACTACATTTCCAAAGGATAAGGAACTTTAGGACAACAATCACTTCTAGCCTTACTACGTGTTGTAATCATGAATTTCCAATCGAAAATACGTTGAAATGAAACGGATAACTTCACATTCTTTGGATGAAAGAAACACGGCTGATTGCGCGGCAACATGAAGTTGATACTATTTGATCATGATAGTAGCACAGCCGTGGGAGGATAGGGGAAGGGTGGGCATGGGGTTGGGGGGGGGGCTGAGCTAAATTACAGCAGTGTAGTATGTCTTTCAACATTCCTGCAGATACTGTCTAGAATGGAACCACAATGCAGATTTGTGGTCGATGTAACGCCCGACAAAATGTCCCTTACCTGTATTCCAGTTGGAATCGTCCGGTCTTATAGCCTGGAATGTCTTGTTTGATGCAGGTGCTTGCACCATCTCCAAACTCTTTTCTGCCGCTGTTCTCACAGCTCCGGGCCCGTTGAGATATCCTATTGATGTGTACGGTAACTTATCCAAAGGCGTCTTGGCATTAGCAAAACCTGTTCATAACGGTACAGTAAGGTCACCATATTATTTACTATTATATATATCATAATAGTCAATAATTGTCTTAAATTTCTTAGTTCTATATGAAGAAAACAAAAGAAATCACGGGACTCATTACCTTTCCTCTCTCTGTCGCCCCCCCCCCCTGTGTACATCATACTTTCTGAAGGTTTTCTGAACTGTTTATCTTGGGGGCAGGGAGCAACCCCCAGTTTTGTACAGGCGAGGGGCTAAGATGTTATGTCGGCTTGAGAGGGGTCTACTCCTCCCCTTGAGAAATTATGGTAAAATGGAGGGTCTTTAAAAGCCTTAGATGCAAAGTTGTGCCATAGTTTCCTCTCCATTTTTTTTGTAACAATGTTGAAGAATTTTCACCTGTTTAGATTGTACCGCAAAGACATATTGTTAATTTATGTACTATACGCTATTTTTTTATAGTCTGTCGGTCAGTGTGTGGGGAGGGGGAGGGGCTGATCACCCTACCAACCCCAGAAGTATACGTGGTTGCGCCCCTGTTGGGGATGGTGTCTAAACGGTTCATTGAAAAGGATTTTTTTATTGATGTGGTAATCGCACTCAATAACCTTCAATGACGTTCTCCCAGAACTTTGAAACTGACGCAGGGTACAAACCACCACGACATGTAAGCTACACCGATACTGTACCAACGCCCTCTCCATGCCTACCTAGTATCGGGTTACCACGTGTCGAATAACCCTGTAGCATCATAGTATGACTATGATCTGCAGTTACAATGACGAGTGTCTCCGATAAATCCACCATATCAGTAGCCTTCTTTACAGCCCTGTCAAGGGCCAATACCTCCTCTAGGGCGTACTGTGCTGACCCCATGTGATGGCCGTGGTCGATGCGTCCGGCTGTTTCAAAAGAAAAATATATACATATTTAGTACAGATCGACAGAAACTAATGAGAGTGTTTCCGTAGGAAGTGTAATGTTTCTTATGGAGGTCAAAGGTTATTTGAGGTCAACAAAGGTCAAAATATGAAATCCTTTAAAACATGGTTACTTTGAAGACACATCACGCAGTGTGGGCTAGCATATAAACGCTACTCTAAATATCAGTGATGAACGTATGTTTCTTTCACTCAATATGAAGTTAAATCCTTCATGTAGGGTTTATTCGACAGAATGCGTTATTGACGATTGAATCCACAAGCATTGAACGCTTAGTATACTACATTTGATGTCTTTGTGTAGAATCTGTCATCAAACAACCATAAATGTAATTATAATTATTCATAATTAATTAGTAATCAAATATTTAAATTTTAAATAATGAATTACTCCTTGGAGTCTGATATTATCATTCATACTATACATGAATTATTCATGAAATATCCTGCAGAGTTGATTACTCTTGAAGTCAACAGATGTATGACTCCGACGTGATCAGTGATTTAGATCATATTTCATTAATCATACACCTTCGGCCCTGTACTTGGTTATTTACAGACTAAACGAGTATGTATGTATGCGTGTATGCGTGTATGCGTGTATGCGTGTATGCGTGTATGCGTGTATGCGTGTATGCGTGTATGCGTGTATGCGTGTATGCGTGTATG
>KN884532.1:29400-42067 GCA_000934455.1 Apostichopus parvimensis
ATTCCTCTGTACATTGACAGCTAAGTCAATATTCACTCATGACTCGTAAACAAATCATCGTCAAATCAACTATCTGCTTGTTCGAGCATTTGTCTAAAATTGCATCTTGTCATCGGCTTCCCTTGCCTTGCCTTGCTACCAGCAACAAAATTTAGCCTAAGTTAGTAAGTACTGAATCTGAGTTGTGGCCACACAACACATGTTTGTCAGTCTCTTTCAAAGTAATACATGTCATTATTTGCTGAACTTAGGTCAAACCCTTGAGTAGCTATGACTACTGTAGGAGGCTACAAACAGAATGATCATGGAAAACCTCAAGTAGATATGTCTATTGGAAGAGACTAACTATAGCATAATTGAGAAGAGACCTCGTGTATCTAAGGCTACTGGAAGGGACTACCTGGTATGTTTGAGGAGAGACCTCAGGTAGCTGCATGTGACTACTCAAAGAGGCAAATAAACAAAGTGATTGAGGAGAAACCTTGAGTAGCTATGGTTACTGAGGAAGGAACTACAAACAGCATGATTGAGGAGAAACCTTGAGCAGCTATGGCTACTGAGGAAGGGACTACCAACAGCATGATTGAGGAGAAACCTTGACTAGCTATGGTTACTGAGGAAGGGACTACCAACAGCAAGATTGAGGAGAAACCTTGAGTAGCTATGGTTACTGAGGAAGGAACTACCAACAGCATGATTGAGGAGAAACATTGACTAGCTATGGCTACTGAGGAAGGGACTATCAACAGCATGATTGAGGAGAAACCTTAAATAGCTATGGCTACTGAGGAAGGGACTACCTTCAGTATAATTGAGGAGAAACCTTGACTAGCTATGGTTACTGGAAGAGACTACCAACAGCATGATTGAGGAGTGACCTTGACTAGCTATGGCTACTGAGGAAGGGACTACCAACAGCATGATTGAGTAGCTATGGTTACTGAGGAAGGGACTACCAACAGTATAATTGAGGAGAAACCTTGAGTAGCTATGA
Source organism: Apostichopus parvimensis (assembly GCA_000934455.1). Classification (NCBI taxonomy): domain Eukaryota; kingdom Metazoa; phylum Echinodermata; class Holothuroidea; order Aspidochirotida; family Stichopodidae; genus Apostichopus; species Apostichopus parvimensis. The sequence goes on from KN884532.1 coordinate 30,395, forward strand.
CTACTGAGGAAGGAACTACCAACAGCATGATTGATGCGAAACCTTGAGTAGCTATGGTTACTGGAACGGACTACCAACAGCATGATTGAGGAAAAACCTTGAGTAGCTATGGCTACTGGTTAGGCAAGGTGAGGTGAGGTGATGTTAGAAGAACCTTTATAGGGTGTGGTGTTCACCACAGCAAAATCACATCAAGCAGCTGTTTTGCATTTGGTCAACAAATTCTACCAAACCTACAGAGTATTACTCAAAAGGACATTGCAATTTGATCAATATCAAGATATGGATAAAAGAATGTCTCATCCATGATTGTTAAAGACTGATTACTTTTAAACTGAACTCTATTGGACACTTAACACCTTAACCTTTCTCACCCATATATTTTTGCATCAGCATAATAATCACACGCAGAAAGCAGCATTTTCATTTTAGTGAAGACTTTTTGACAATTTTTTCATCATTTGAAAATTGACACTTCACTAGTCTAGCTGATGGGGAACATCTTTCCCATATTTTATTATTGATTTATAGGATCATAAACTTGATCAGGATCAACTCAGAGAGCACTTTTGAAAATTACAATGGGCAGGATGATGTCACATGAGAACACACACTGAAGTTTACTCCATCAAAACTCTTAAAGGCATTGTGTTATTAAACAAATGAAAGATTGTTTAACTTACCAAGAGATGGTCTCCAATGGATACATACTTGAGGGCTTGACAAATGGTACCTTAATATGATAGAAATAAAATTAAAAAGCATAAATTATTCCATAGAAAATAAAATATTTTGTTGTCTACTCTGATAAAATTGGCTAGAAGTATTATTATTTACGCATTTAATGATCCCTGCTCTGTAGTTTAACAAAGTTTATTAAATGTATGAAAGTAAGTTGGCCTGACGTTTCGATCCTAGCAGGATCTGCTTCAGAGGCTGTATGGCCTTCTTCTTCATTCAGCCTCAGAAGAAGATCCTGCCAGGATCAAAACGTCAGGCCAACTGACTTTTACACATTCTCTTACACAGGCTCTTTAGTGGATAAGCAGTTTGGTTACAGTTTTGTTTTATTTTGATTTAAAGTTTATTAAACAAAGGACACAATCACACACTATCATTCACCAGAAACATTAAACTTTAAAAGTGGCATAGATTTAGCAACCATCATAAAAAATATACATATGTAATGGAATTAAGATATTATTTTCTCCTAAAAAGAACAGAATTCCTATTTTCTCACTATTTGGAATATTTCAGTGTCTCAATGTTACTTAATATGCAAGACAAAAGACTTGAGAAGAAAATGTAAAATTACATAACCAGAAGCACTAGAAGCCGATATCTTGTGAATTGAAAATTTTTTGCATCTTTAGGAGCAAACCACCATCTTATCAGAACATTTTTGCAAATTTGGTGATACTTAGTGAATATATCTGGCTACATAGTCATCAAGTCAATTGAGCCGAAAATGCGTTTGCTTCCCCTCTACAGTACATCAATCATTTAGCCGCAGATGTAAATAACATTCCTACAAAAGCATTACATTTTGATGAGCTTCTATAACTACAGCGAACATTGATTGCTAATTGAAACATTCGTAATGTATCGAGTTTCAGGGATGAACCAAGGAGAAGGTTATGATAGCCTGAGAAGATATCATAATAGCCTCCTAATGTAATGTTTTAAAGAACATCTACCACACTGATATCACAGACTGAGACCGCTTGCTGTGACACTTCCTAGAGTAGAGAAACCTTCAACCAGTCACAGAAATGTAAAAAGGTTCAGGGATAAACTAAGGAGAAGATTATGATAGTCTTAGAAGAGATCATAATAGCCTCCTAATGTAATGTTTTAAAGAACATCTACCACACTGATATCACAGACTGAGACTGCCTGCTGTGATACACTTCCGAGGGTAGAGAAACCTTCAGCCAGTCACAGAAATGTAACAAGTTTCAGGGATAAACTAAGGAGAAGATTATGATAGTCTTAGAAGAGATCTTAATAGCCTCTTAAATAAATCTTTTCAAGTACATTTACCACACTGACATCACAGACTGAGACTGCCTGCTGTCACACACTTCCGAGAGTAGAGAAACCTTCAACCAGTCACAGAAATGTATCAAGTTTCAGGGATAAACAAAGGAGAAGGTTATGAAAGCCTTAGAAGATATCATAATAGCCTCAGAAGTAAATCTTTTCAAGAACATCTACCACACTGACATCACAGACTGAGACCGCCTGCCGTGATACACTTCCGAGGGTAGAGAAACCTTTAGCCAGTCAAATAGGTAACATTCAATCGCACTTTGAGATAATAAATACAAGATTCTCAGTTGCAGATTTGACTCTAACAGTGTCCATTGTTTTTCTCTTTATGTAAGTGTTACATTGTCTTCCACTGGTGTATCCCTTTAAAGTCACATTATGTATTCAATCTCGACGGTCCAAACAATCTTTCTTCAGTACGGTTGTGTAGTAAATAATCACGACGATGCACTTTTTCCCCAAAAAACTTTTGGCCCATTCGCAGAGATTGAGGGACCAAATCAAAGGTGGGACCAAAGCGACCGAGGGACCAAAACCAACTCAAAAGATTTCAAACCAAATCAAAGATCTTTGTTAATTGTTTTGGTCAAGATGAAAACATTAATCGGACACATGCTTTCATCTCGACCGAAACAATAGCAGAGAACGAGACAATTTCAGTGATTAACTCCACTGGTCTTACACTTAATTATTTTTAACTTTTATTGGTTAAACCCTCCAAAAAGATAATTGTTCCTACCTGCCTCAGGTTCCGGGATTCCAATTGTCACAGCTCTAAGGTAGAAATAGAAAGACTATAAAATGTTACATGTACTCAAAATTTTCAAGTTTTCTTGTTATATATTAGACAAAGAAGTTAATTCAGTCACACTTAAAAAATATTCTTTAACTTTTGATACTTCTTATCCCAGTTTTTTTACATAAATACGTAAAAATTCACACCACACAGGAAGAGAATATACTAACACGAATTACAGTTTAAATGGAGAGCATTAGGCAATATGTGATAAGGAAGAAACAGCAAAGCATCTTTCCGAACCAAACTCATTGAAAAGTGATCTTGACTGGCAAAAGCTTGTAGGTGTAATCACCCCCATTTGGTGCTGCATCTGAGGAGCTGACCTAGCAGTCTGTTGTGCTAGACTGAGTAGTCCAGCCACTTTAACTGACAAGCCTTCCAAATTTCGATACATCAGGCAGGAGTTCCAGCAAGATCTTTGGCTGATTCTGGCAAATCTGGTATTTGGCCAGATTTGAAATGCCATTTGCTGGGGCATCCTTAATTGTGAATCCACCATAGTATCTTGTGATGTATCTTCAGACATTACAACATGGATCATACAACAATCATCTTTAATTTAAATCTATTTTTGTCATTAATTATAGAGCAAATAAACAAATGTATTGATTAATCCTACAAATCCTGCATAAAAAAAAAAACTTACAGGAATTTCCTTCTGATGGAATGGTTTACTCCAGCTATTTGCCAGCTATACCTCAACTCATTTAACTTGTCAATGTCGGTAGCCATAAGAAGAGATCCAGAGCTTTCTCTGTGGAGGGAGAAACAAGAAAAGAATTATTGCTAGATGAAATAAAATCATTTTCCTGTTTAAATATGTTTATATATAAAACTTGCTCCCTCTGCCTGAATTAATTGTAATAAATCTAAAGCCATGAACTCAGTTTGATCAATCTTATATTAAAGTGTATCTTCATCATGCTGGTTTCCATGTAATCAAATGTAACCCATTTGTCTGGGTATGTTTCCAGTTAAAATAATGAACGGAAGAACTCCAAATATAGCAGCTTTAAATGATTTTTGAAGAGAATGGTTTGCTAGGCAATGTTAGACAGTCAATTGAATGAGTGACAATTGAATGAGTTTGTAAGAAAATGTTCAAGACAAATTCCGTGGAACAATTTTCAGGTTATCCAAAATTAAAATATAGACGTGAAAATTTATACTACTAGAGTGGGACATGCGTTTTGATGATGAAAGGGTTAGGTCAAGCCACCTTAATGAAAAGAAAAAAAACCTGACTAAATTATTGGAAATCCCAACTACAAAAGAAACAGCAACAAAATTAAAGGTAACTTGCTATGGTCCTTCAAGTCATAACAGATGAATAAATGTCTCAGAAGAAAAAAATGTTTGGTTGTGTTAAGTTCCTGAACCCAATAAATCCGGCAGGAATTCCAGTAAGATCGTCGGCTGAATCTGGCAAATCCGGCCAAATGGTTTAGACATGAACTCAAATTTTCATTTACCATCAAATTTAGATGTTGTGTGAATATGAAAAGGTTGGTAAAATCCCTTAATAAATATCAGTAATTTACATCTTATGTTACCGCCTCTTCAAGAACCTCACAGTTAATTGGTCAAAGACATATGTTTAAAGGAGAAATATACCGTAGACTTTTCTGCTTGGAGAATACTGTTTTTCAGTAAGCTCTTTTCAACACACAAGCAACACGAAAGATTGAAAACATTTCTTTTAACCTTAAAATCGACCAAATTGTCACCCATGGCATTCGCCATGTTTTTTAATTCCGAGTTCCCTCTTGTTTCGTGAAGTGAGCGAACCACATTTCAACACATACATTTCCTATGCACCGTTCATAATAACTAAGGCAATGTAGTCAAATTTTCTTCTGAAACACTTTCGGGGCTCAATAACTTTTGAAAAAAGAGAACATGGATGCATTTGGACTTGACTGCTATCAATTCGAGAATTAATACATAGTGGAGGAACTGAGACAACGAGACCTACAGTAGAGCTTGCTAAACAGATCGCATATGTGGCCGACACCGGCAGTTACTCTATGATGCTAGAACTGCTGACATTCTGCGATGGAGGGTCAAGCCTGGTGCTTTTGTACGTTCTCTTTTCTCTGGAAATCTTTTTTTGTCAGGAATAACATATATCGTTTTCCCTTCCCTGTTCCTTCTGCCCCTCTCCTGCTTGGCACTTTGCACCAAATTCCGAACAATCTCCGAGAGCGAGTGTACCATACATATGTAGAGAGGGGGAATTGTTAAACTTACGATGTAGCTCGTTGACATCATTTTGAAGCTCTCTTTGTTACATAAAGGCCACCAACACAGTAGGTTTGAAAAAATTCCTAGAATTTCAGGGAAAGGTAGTTTTGACCAGTTATTTCACAGTGGGTATAAGAATAGTAATCTCTACTATGAAGTCACTGCAAAATCCCAGGGTTAACATCTCCTTTAATTTTATATTTTTTTAACAAATTATTTACTATTCATTTACTATTTACTTCCGACTGAATTTGGAGGGGTGTGCTATTGGAAAGACTATTCCAAATGGTACTATACATAATACCATCACTAATAGTAACTTGAATTTAATTGTAATAGTGCCAACCAAATTTAACTACATACATTAACGCCTACAGCTTTGCTCATGGTCTCTGCATAAAATCACAAGGCATACCTAAAGAACAAATACAAACCTATCTTCTACATAACAACTTTTGGCATCGACAAAGAGGAGATAAAAGAACATGGTACTAACTTCTCTGGCGCTTTGACTATCTCCAGAAAAGGTAAATTGCAAGCCTCCGTCAGTTGAGGTACAACTTCAGTGACTGAGACAGCGTCCATTCTTCCTGTGTTAACTGACACCCCAGGTGGTTTTGCAATCACGAGTAAACCATCTGCAGATATCAATTTATAAATCAAAAACATTTTAGTAAAACAATGACAAAGGTATATCAATACATATATCAATGGGGACATTAAATGGCACTCCCCAACCAGGAATGCCTGCCTCATAATTCTCTGAACACTATCGAAATGAGAAGGCTTGATGTCTATGCTAGTGTTTGTACTCCATCATCTCATGGATAGTGTTTCAAATGAGTTTCTGCTGGCTTTCTAAACCTTTGGATTCACAAAACTAATACTTTGATATACCCTCCCATTTACTTCTGATGCAGTCTTCAGTGTACTACAAGTACAAGCTGAACACTAGCAGTCTCAGGCATGTCTATATGATTTGTATTTTAACATTTAATCAAATATAGTGTAATTCAACATTATTATTGTAATATAGAAACAAAGTATAGGGGAAAACAAAAAGAAAAAAGTGTGTCACATCTTTCTTTTCTAAGCAAATTCTTCCAAACTCAAAATATACTGAACTACAATTGCAATCAATAGAGATTACAGAAGCTACATACGTACAGATAGTTAGCACCCAACATCTGTAGAGACGTGAGGAAGAAATGGGGTGTGGGAGGAAATGACGGGTGGGGCATGAAATGGAATTTCAGAGTTTTGCAATGCAAAACCATTTCCATACATGCTCTGATAGTACATATGATAAGGTACAACAAAGAAGGTTTTCAAAAGAACAGTTAAGAGGTATCCCCCCTTTTGTAGCAGAGAAATGTAATGTAAGTAGGCTATCATGTGGAAGTTGTATTGGTTTTATAAACCTTGGATTGGGTTTCTTGTTGTGACTTTCACATCTGGGTATTTTTAAAGCTTACATTACAATATAATCAATGAGCCCGAATGTACATATTTGAAGAAGTTATTTAATTCAAATTTCATAGAGAATCAAGGTTTGTTTCAAGGGTTCAAGGTTTGTTTCAAGGTTAAACTTTGTCTAAATATTATATAATCTCAAAAAATGCCACACATGTAGGAACTGAATGGAAATTTCACCAGGATGTTTAGATTGTCAATTCCACTTTTACATGTCATTTACAAATTTGCCTCTGAAGAACTTAAGCATTAAACCCTGATCACACACACACACACTCACACACACACAAAGTTAGCTAACCTGTGAATGTGTAAAGAGAAGTCAGATACACAGATTTGCAACTCTTCAATTTGGTATCAGAGATGCATGTCAGTCTGTGAGAACTAAAATATTGGGCATGACGAGGTTATGGCCGCGATCGAAAAGAGACATACTGTAAAGTGAACGGACTACGACCAACTTTGAAGGATGGTCAGCTGCTAAATTAATGAGTATGTCGGCTCATCATTCTGTACCATAAGTAGATTGGGGAAGCGAATTTGAGTTTCTCATGACTGTTGAATATTCATGTTACCTCTGTATTCTACTGGATCACATTATGTCTGTCATGACATATTGTAATTCAAATGGTTTTTAACTGAATGATTTGTTTTCTGACTCTGATTTTTCTGACTCTTTTTCAATAGATGTGTTGCTATATTCTGTAATTATTGTGTAATGTTATAATTGCAAGTTGTCAGTCAAGAGAAAAGTGTTAGTTTTTTAGTTGGGCCTGTGTCGTTCTTGTAACAATGTTAATATTTGCTTTTCTATTTATAATTGGTTTAAATACTTTATTCTGTGTAAATTTGTGTAACCTTAAATGTTTTGTACAGTAACATTGTCAACAAAACCAAAAGAAAAGTAAAGGGAAGTTACATGCTATGGTTTAAATTTGGAAACAGATGTTACAAACCTTTATGAGAACAAATGTTTGACTTTAAGATCTTTAACAACTCTTCTTTACTCTCAGGTGAATTGGTGTTGGGCTGGTCAACATGGATAAGAGATTCTCGCTGAACTTTGTTCGACTTTGATGAATACCTTGCAGTGTGAATCTTTCTCGCAAATCTAATCTCAGACTTCTGCCATGATTCCTCCAGTTGGACATGCAGTAATCTGCTGCAGCATTGACCCAGCCTCATACTCATTTCAGGTTAGTCTGCAGGAAAATAAGAAAATGAAAAATATTCTATGATTACTGCAGTCCCTGAATGATGATGATGTACAAACACAACAAACCAAAATTAGCAAACAAATGACTTCTGAGTACATTTCAAAGAAGTTTAAAACAATTATCTTGTCAGATATCTTGGATCTTTGAGATGCACACCAAACAGTATAGCAGAGTTACGTTCAAAGTCCATAAATAATCTTTCACCATCTCAGGTTCAGTTGAGATACTATGGGAATTCATCAAATTATTGCCCAATTATTGCACATTATTGCACAATACCATATTATTGAAAAAGGTCTCAAATATGATATAATTTTTATTATTTGTCATTTTTTTGTAGTTAAAAGAATATGTGGGCCTATTAAACATGGGCAATTTTTATATGGTTGTACCATCGACAGAGATGACCAAATGTTCCGTCTGGATGACCGAACTCAGCTGCGGTAGGCTAGCTATCTTGTTCAGGTTAACAAAAGCTTCAACTCACGTAAGGAATATTTGTATATGTCCATTAAGAGCTTATTTTTCTTCTCTTTGGAGATTTTGGGTGGCATTTATCGTTACTTGTAAAGCTTCGCTGAGTAAAATTTCTATCACAGTAATCTTTCTTTCATCAATCATAAGTTGCTGATATGTAAATGAATGTAAACAAATGGAATGCTAAAAACTGCTAATAAATTTTGCTAAGTGCCAATAAACACAATATGGACCTATATACTGGAATGGACACTGAAGAAGTCCAGGAATTGCTTTCTATCAAACTAATAGAGTAACTGCAGAACACCCTGCAACTTTGAAGCAACACCCTCAAAAGAGGTTGGCTATGATGTATAGGGAGTCTAGTAATACACAGAAACATACCAAAACTAAACCAAAACGTCATTATATCTCACTGCTGTTGTAACACTATCTGGGCGGCTCATTTTTTGCCTTTCTTTTGAAGAATGACCCATCATTACATCTACATAAATATTATGGCGATGTTCAATACAAGGAGAAATGCCAAAAACAAAGTAAGTTCAATGTATTATGCTGTTGTGGCTACCCATTCAGAATGGTTCATTTTGGCCATTCCTTTTCAAAACTCATCATTATAATTATTACTATGGGTCCTTATTCAAGCTAAAATTTGTTTGTGATATTACAAACAACGTAATCAGATCCTCTTTCTTTTTATAAGTTAGCTGCTTTGTAAAAGGGAAATTCTTGAAGGGTAATTTGGTTAACTTGTTGGTGCTATCCAGCTACAGCATTGGAGCTTTGTGTTGTGGGGTATTCTGCAATTAAGCTAAACTTTGTGTATTTTGTATAGGCATACACACTAACAATAACATCAATTAGGCTGATACTGTAACAACAGTGTAAGGAGATATAGCCTAGTCGACCTTGTCCTCCTAATGTAGCCTAGCCTAGTATTAGTACAGTAACCCAACTTAGGCCTGCACGGCATCAGTGCTGGGTACCGTTCCTTTGTCATTGCAGATTTGTTGAAAAACACCACCTTGACCTATCGTTGTTAAATTCTAACTAACACTGCCGATGCTACTAACTAGTACTAGTAGTAGGTAGGCTAGGCCTACTAGGTATTATTTCGCAAAACTAGATTATACTATTACTAACATAACCTATTCGACAAAAAAATATCGTGACTCGAGAACTGAAGATTCAGCTCCTAGAATTAAATTATCTTATGTCAATCTTGTACATACATTTTGAGCTTTAATAACAGTTTGATCGACCCTTTGTTCGCCCTTACATTATTAAACTCGATGCATGTAGTCAACGAGTTTAATAAATCCTCCAGATTTATTAAACTCGTTGCATGTAGTTATGTGAGGTAGCATACGCCTATTAAAGTCTATATCAATCTGCCACAGTGATCTCGCGTCTCAGGAAAAGTGCCAAAGAGCCGCGGCAGCAGGAGCACATTCTTTTTGAAATGTTATAAATGAGGATCATGAGAAGGGGTTTGTTTTTGTGGATTGGATGTTGGAGAGCATGAATGGAAGTACATGTGGTGCAAAAACAAATGGGTACATTGAGACAATTTGGCCACTTTAGGCCTCCGGGAGCAGCGTACGACTTGAAAATTGTTTACTACTGAGTAAAGATGTTTGTTTACAACGGTAACGAAAGCAAGTACTTTAGGCTCCCATAGCCAAAAATATACACGGTCATGATTCGGAAAACTGATGGTGCCATGCATGTTTGCAGAATTTTTGAGTTTCCGGTAAATTTTTCAAAGATGACAGTTTAATCAATACAAATATTTAAATTTGTAGTGCATTTCTATTCTGTACAGAAACATTATATCTTCTGCTGTATGAGAAAACTCTAGGACGATACCGGAAGTAGGTATATTGTCATGAGGTGATATTATACCTCTTTAAGTTCTTATAAAACTCCTCCGAGGTATTTAACTACTTGCACTTTTAACCTTCAAGTTTCCACTTGTTAAATTCCCACGATTCCCGAATAAAGAAATGCATTAGAAATTGATCGGTTCATTTTCAGACGTCTAGTTTAGGATTCCCAAAATTTATATTTTAGTTTTATAATTATTTTGATTTGCCCCAGAGATCACAGAGCGCGGTTGAGTGAGCAAAATGTCAATAGTTCATATGACGGATCACTGTGCGGTTACTGTATGCGAAAATGTCAAGAGCTGTGAATATCTTTTTTCAATTTCATGCGTGAATATTAATTAATTTGACTCTGCTTTGCTGCAAACTAACCGCGTTATCCCGAACGTGTCATCACAATCAAACTATAATTCCCTAACCAGTTAAAACACTTGACCAACTTTAAAATAAATGTTCGAAAAGCTACTAGCAGATTAATTTGAAACGACAAATGTCCTGTGGATAAACTTTCCAAAGAAAGTTTCATACACTAAAGAGCTTTTTCTTAGATAGTTAGGAAAAATATTCCACCGGACTTCGTGAGAATTAAGGCGACCTAAGAATCTGTTCAAACCGATTTCATTAAATGTAGGAATGAGATAATAAGTTCCATTCAATGAACCCATATTTAGGGATGGTTAGATTTAAGATAATCATGTAATGATATGACCATTCCTATAAGAATATTGTGTCTGCCCGATACATTTTCTGCATTTATTAGGAATGATATATGTTGTATACACAGATGAAAGAAGAATAGTGTATTCCACAGAGGACGCGTACTCGATCGTTGTGGACGACATATAGAATGGAATGTGAAGATATATGGGTAAGACAACAATATCCATTATCCAGGCGCGGATCCAGGGGGGTCCAGGGGGTCCGGAGCCCCCTGCTCTTGGCCAAAAAAAAAAAGAGGAAAAAAAGAGAAAAAAAAGAGAAAAAAAAAGAGAGAGAAAAAAGAGAGAGAGAACAAAATAATTAAATTAAACGCCAATTTTAAACATGTAGGACGTCAGAAGGGCGGTTATCCTTACAAGTCAGCCAGGTGTGTCTTTTCCGTCAAATGAACTATAGTGTGCAATGGGCGAGGAACGTCTCACAGCTCTTGTTTTCATGAACACGTATTATAACACTCCTATCGACACTGACGAAGTGGTCCGAAAGTTCATTGAGAAACATCCACGGCGTTTGTTCTCTCCAATCTACCATGAATAGATCATCAATAAAACTAGCTAACTCGTACTGATGCAGATACATTTCGAGTAAGTTTTTGTAGGTGCTTTGCATGGCTATATTGAAGGATGTACTTAAATATCCAAGAATTTCACAATGGATAGAGGGAAACCCACTCCTCTTAGACCCTAGGATCACTGGGGCCAAACCCCTCACCCTTCCAGAATCCTGGATCCGGCCCTGCATCAAACAGTGGTGACGGAACGGGAGGGGGATTGGGGGCTAAAGGCATTATGATTTTTGTATCATC
>KN884532.1:48946-64637 GCA_000934455.1 Apostichopus parvimensis
ACAGGAAGTGGATTAAGGAGCAAAGAACGGATTACATTTTTTTGACGAACATTGTTAACAAAATTATGCAATCGATAAGGGAGGCTGCTCCCAATGTGTTTTTGCATTGGTCCACTGCATGCCAAGGGTGGAGGAGGGGTAAGAGTGGAGGCTGGACACACAGAGGAAAATGTTTTGGAGTGGTGTAACATTATAAATAGGCAGAGTAATTAGTGAAATATCCATTAATAATAACTATGACATTAATGTAGCCTACCTGTCAACCATAGAAGAAAGGAAGGGCAGCACACCCCTTCCCCTTAATTCCATGAAAGACAAATGATTCACAGCCCCCCCCCCCCTAAGGGGGTGTATGTTAACCTCTACATATATTTAGTGTTATCAATTATAGCATTAATGTTTTTAAGGTCTTTTTAAAGGAAACAATATTATGCAAGCTCCCAATGTGATTCTACATGCCAGTGGTGGATGAAGGGGGGGGGGGGTAAGGTAGGGACTGGACACAAAGGGGAAAATGTATTGGAGTGTTGAAACAGTGTATACAGACAAAGCTATTGTAGGGAAATTTCCTGGAATACTAACTTTGATGCAATGTACAGGTAACCCTTAGACAAAAGGTAGGGTAGGACATCCCATCCCTTAGCTGCATGCAAAAATAAAGGGAAATAATTCACAGCCCCCAAAATATGGTGTGTATATTAACCTCTCCATATATTTAGTGTGTGTAGATATGGCAATAATGTTTTAAGCTGGTCTTTAGCTGGTTTGGAAAAAACAAAATTATGCAATTATTAAGGGAGGAAGCTCCTAATATGTTTTTGCATTGGTTAACTGCATGCTAGGGGGAGAGGAAGGGGTAAGGGTGGGCCGTCGACACAGAGGGTAAAATTGTTTTTGAGTGGTGTAACATTATACATAGGCAAGGTTATTTGTGAGATATCCTGGAATACTGACTTTGAAGTTAATGTGCAGGTCACCCATAGACGAAAGGAAGGGCAGCACATCCCCCTCCCCTTAGTTGCATAAAAAACGGAAAATGATTCACAGCCCACCCCCCCCCTTCCCCCAAATGGGCTGTATGATAACCTCTACATATATTTAGTGTTATCAGATATGGCATTGTTTTTAAGGTCTATATCTGGTGTACAAGAAACAAAATAATGCAATTGATAAAGTAAGCAGCTTCCAATGTGAGTTTGGATTACTTCAGTGCATGTCAGGGGTGTAGGGGTGAGTGTGGGGGCAGTGGGGGGGGGGTGTAAGGGAGGATGGACTCAAAGAGGAAGATGATTTTGAGTGGTGAAACATATATAGGCAAACGTATTAGTGAATTCTTCAGAACACCCCTCCCCCTAGTTGCATAGAAAACAAAAAGAAAGGATTCACTGTCCACAAAAGTGGGGTGTATGTTAACCTTTAAATATATTTAGTGTCATCAGATATGGTATCAATGTATTCAAGGTCTATATCAGTTGTGAGTTAAAGTAACAAAACTATGTAAATAATAAGGGAGATTATAGCTCTCAATTTGATTGTACATTGGGTGTGCATACCAGGAGATGGAGAAGGGGTAAGGGTAGAGATTGAAGAGAAAGGAGAATGTGTATTGGATTTGGGTAACATTAGTCTATCAATATCATATTTTAAGTCAATCTCAATATTGACTTTCACAGTAGGTTTGGTGATTTTTTATTTATGCAAAGGTGATCAAAGATGGCTACAAACACAGAATGCATGAGATAATGAATTTCAATGTGTGACAGTTTGAATAGGTGATTTTTTTATTCATGCAAAATGATGTTAACTATGGTTACAATACTGAATGCAAATGTCATATATTATTAGAAAAATCCTTGTTAATCAATTGGAGTGAACAATGCAAAAACAACTCCAGTCATTAAAATGTTTCAATGAAAAATGAAGATTAACATTAAATAATTTCATTACAATAATTCAATACAATTGAAATATAATACATCAAATTTTAGAATGAAGACAACTGTACTAGTGATAATTAGCTTCAGTGACAACGTGTCTCAACACAACGCATGCAGACACTTAAGATTAAGAGACGAGAGCCAAAATAATTGGCATACAATAGGGCATCGATTATTGGTTTAATTGAATTTACAGATTTGGTTTCTTGAAGTTAATACTCCAATGAAACTCCAATGAAATTTGTGTCAACCTGTTGTGACTTAAATGATAAAAACAGCAGGAGCATCTACTGCTTTTCTATTGTATAAACTTGTCAGTATCTTGATGAATGTTGTGAGTAATGACAGTCAGTTAACCCATTTTTTCTTTCCTTTTAAAGTCTCTTTTTTTTATTCCAGTGTGGCATATTCATACCACTTTTAAGAAGGGAAAATAGACAAGCTCTCTAAGACAAAGGTGTTGTGTAAATATTGTGTATTGAACAATAAGTAAATTTTAATGAATTATTCTTTTCAGAAAATTGGCAATGAACAGTCACATAACAACAAGAGAACAGCTATGGGTAGAAAGGATTTATTCTCTGAAAGAGGGAAGATTATCCTGATGATCAGACATACACATTTTAATGAATCACTCATGGTACAATGTTTGCAATTTGCATATCATGTAACAACAATGTATCAATCATGTGTGTTATAAAAGATGAAAGACTGAGCTGATTAGTAAAGCTTGTGAAATTTACTTTAATTATTATTTGAGATTCTTCCAAATGAGCATCACATTTACAGTAGACTGTCAATATTGCATTTATTAAACATGAAAGTTTGTACTGATTAGAGAAAAAATATCACATTAATGAATCAATGGTGGTAAAGTGATAGAAATAAACAGTGTTTTAAACAGCAGTGGAAATGGTTCTTGATTTCTTTTTGTGGAGTAAGCTGAGATCCAGCCAAGGTCTTTGAACAGAATGGGCAGAATCTCTGTGGACGTCCTTGTCTTTGCTGAGGTTTATATTAGCTGTAAATTAGAAATAAAAGAAATGACAAATTGCACTTATACCAGGGTTGCAAAAGCATTGGTAACACTCACGGTCACCACACACTGCCCAATTACATTCACTGTACACAGAGCCAATCATTAGCGATATAGACATTGATCAATTTTTTAAATTAAATATAAATATAGATTTCAATAAATTTAGATGAAGACACTATCACAACTTTCAGGAAGTATTCCCAGTTCAATGCTTCTTTCATCAGGTTCTGGTGTTAATTTTCCTGTGGTGTAATATGATTACTAGTTAAATTACTTATGAACTCTGGTAGGATTATACATCTACATTAGCCATGTTGTAGTTCAGACTGATTTAAGGGACATGAGGTTTTACAGTTTAGTTAGTCCAGGCATGTTCAATGTGTGTGTTTTCACCACTTGATTTCACATGGCATGGAAACCAATATTACATGTGAGTGACAGATTAGCAATGTTGTGTCATACTGGTAAGTAACAATGAAATGAATGAATAAAACAGGCTTCTACATTTTAAAGGGAAAAAAAAATCTTAATTTCTGTTTTACTACACTATAAGCTCTGTTTCAAACTTTTACTCTGGCTGACCTAAACAAACCATGATGGCAATCAATCTGAATTAACATCGACATGGAAACTATGAGCTCTGAGCTACCTGGTTGACTATGCTTTTACTTCTTGACATCTCCAAAAGCAAAGTAAGCTTTTCTTCAGTCAATATGCTGCAGAAACACATATGAGTTTAACCGAACTTTCAACTCTTGTATGAGACATAACTTGCAAGTTAAGTGTCATGTATGTCTACAGATTGTGTGCATGTCATTATGTAAATGAGTATTAATGGTAGACCAGCTTACTGTGATGTGGATGAATTTCCCCATGTTCTTCATCCTCCTCATATCTGACATGTTTATATGTAAATGCTGTATTATGGTCTGACTAAATCTGTATATGAAAGGATGAGTTCAGAAAAGTTTTTGAGTTAAACTCTTCTTTTAAAATTGATCAATGTCTAAAGATAAGAGTTAATTATCAAAACAATGTACCCACTGCTACTTGAGGTTTTCAGACTTTGGCCTTGAATTTCAACTGAACCCTCCAGCCTTGAGTTGAAATTGATCCCTAAATAACCTTAATTATTGTTTCCAGTTTATTGTTTTAGTGCTTTTTTTTCACCAAAGAGTAAGAGAAATTTGTGCCTTCCATATGTGTGAATGCTACATTGCAAAATCTGCTGTATTGTGACAAATTATAGCATACAATAGCTAGGAAGGTTTCATAATTATGTAATGAACCTGCCACCTTCATAAAATGACCTTGGTCACTATGAAGTAGCCTGCACAGCTTGTTGACACTGAGAGGTTCTTCATGTAAACACTGTGTGGTAATATGTCATTATATGTCGACTTTAGTTAAACAGACAGTGTCTACACAAAGACTTTCATTCAAGGAAAAACATGTACCAGGCAGTGCAGGATAACTGTTAAAATGAGGTCATTTTACGACCTAGCAGGTGGATTACATAATTGTAGGAAACTTTTTTTTGGCGGTAGCATGCTATACTTGAGGCCAATACAGCAGTATGACCAATAAGATTATAACTTCAACATTTGTTCTGTTCTAGTCATATACCACACTTTTTTATATGTGGTTTAATGTGTACAGTAACATAAAGATGACATAATAGCAAGCAGAGTGCAGTTAGCCGGAATTTTACAAGATACTACATTTAGTGAGCCCTATTGGACAATCATGTGGAGAAACAGTCAAGCTCACCATCCTCAACTGATTCAGAGACTGAATATTTTCCATCTGTCTTGTTGTTGCAGTCAGTTTGTGTGTGTATCTGTGAAAGAAATATCCAACACCTCATAATTTTGGAAGATCAGGAAAATTGACCATAACTACTAGCTGAATGAGATGAAAATAATGTACAATTAAAACAGTATATGAGGTCAAAAGTCCTATATTCAACATCTTCAAATCAAATGATAGATTAGTCAAAAACTATTTTACACCATATATGTTTAGCTGTTTTATCAGCATGTTTCTATTGTGTGACATGTCAGGGTATTTGCTTATTAAAGCAGAGAGTCATTGCATTTTTCTTGTACAGGAAAATGGTCATAAAAAGACATTTTTAGCGATGTCTACCTTCACTGAAACTGTCTGTCTCCAGAAGGCCTTAGGGACCATAACTTCTATATACTTTAAATTGAGCAAGTTCTGGATTTCACATTTTGATTTTAAACATTAGAGAATCAGTTGTACTTGGCAAATAAGCTGCAGGTAGTAAAGTGAAATAAATAATTGCGGAAAATATTGATCCTCAAGTGATTAGAAAATTATGGTATTCAATGCATCTTAGATCGTTAGGATATAAGTAGTGGATAAAAGGAGTGAGTGAGTGGGGGGGGGGTGTGGAGTATTCGAATACTTATATTAAGAGAAAATTGGTGGGACAAATACCACCTCCCCTTAAAAGTGGAAGCCAAGGAATACAACTTTATAGCCCCTCTGCCATCACCATTCCCTCCATCCCCCCTACCCTTCAATGGGATGTCTATTAAACCTACACAGGTTATGGCACATAAGTTTCAAGGTATACATTTGGTGTGAAAGTAACAAAATTACAAAATAAATGAGGGAAATATCTCAATGTGATTTGGCATTGCTTCATTACATACAAGGGAATGAGTAAGAATAAATGTAGGAATTGAACAGAAAAAGGGAGGGTTCTTTAATGTGGGTTAAAATAGTACATAAATGAAATATCTAGTACTGCTACCTTTAACCTAAAAGTACAGGCTAGCCAGAGCAATGGAGGTCAAGGTGATCGTGACTAACCCCCCCCCCCTGCCCTCCTTAGTTTCATGACAGAAGATAATTGATATATGTTTCACAGCCCTCTACCAATAATTCTCCCCATTGAAAACAGGGTAAAAAAGGGTCTATGTTAAAGGTATGCTGTATTGACCCCAAATATGCAAGATTTTCAAATATGGTCAACTGCACATGGTCAAACTTCTTATACTCTTCATATTACCACCCTGAAGGTTATTTACCTCACTGGGACATTCAGCCATCTTGTTTGCTTATTTAGAATTATAAATTTAGAGATTAAATGCCTCCAGGAAAGAGCAGTTTGAAATCTTATAGCAATTATAGCGTCCTATAGTTTGGGGCCTATACACCTTTAACCTCTACACATTGAGTGTTGTAGTAACAAAATTAGGCAATCAATAAAAGAGGCAGCCCTCAATGTGAGTTTGCTTTGGTTATGCATATCAGGGGTGGAGAAGGGGTAAGGGTAGAGATCAATGAGAAAAGGGCACGGAAAATATTGTGGGTTAGAAGGAGGGGGGGGGGGTGAGGCAGAAAATCCCCAGGTGGAAAAGGTTTGAAGCAACATCAGGACCGCCAACAAGTATACCCTTAGCTTCTAGCAGGTTTGTTCAACAGTTCCGCCCCCTCCTGCAAAGATTCCCATATGAAGAAGTGGGAGCATTGCAAATATGGTTAAATGGGTCTATGCAACCTCTAAACATTGTCTTTGATCAGATCTAACAAAATGAGGCAATCAATAACGGAGGCAGATATCAATGAAAGTCTGCATTGATTCTATGTCAGGGGTGGAGGAGGGGTCTGGGTAGAGATGTTCTGAACAGAAAGGTGAAGTTTTGGAATGAGGATACATATACAATATGAAACCAGGACTGATGCCTAATTTGAAAAGTCATTTGACTGTACAAGTCAGGCAGAGAAAATGGAAGGGTGGGGCAATTAGCTTAGCCAGAGGAGGAAGGGGAAGGCAGAATATCCCTACCCCAACCCCCCCCCAAAATGATGTGGAAATAAAATCAGGACCGCCAAGAAGTCGACCCTTAGCTTCCAGGTGCCTGTTTCACAAAGCACTAAGTAAAAGTAAGTTGGCCTGACGTTTCAATCCTAGCAGGATCTTCCATATAGCCTCTGAAGAAGATCCTGCTAGGATCGAAACGTCAGGCCAACTTACTTTCACACAACAATGAAGAGAATATACTTACTGTAACAGGTTTTCATTGATAATACTTTCTGTGACCTCGTCTTCATTCTTTGACTGCTAAAGAGAAACAATAACACCTCAATTGATTTGATTATAAATGACATCCAATGCACTTTCATGTTTGTATAGATATGAAGGGGTGGGTAGGGGGGGGGGTTCAGGTACTTAACTGCACTTTGGTAACTTCTCTAAAATTACTGTAGAACATTACCAGATAGAACATAACATCAAGGAATCTTAACAACCAAAAACTACTCCAATGTTGTTTTTTAACTTGGGAAATTTGCATTTATTTGTGCATCATTAATTTGAGCTTGTGTGCATAATAACATGACACAAAACCTTACAATTTTGCAAGAAAATTGGGCTGTGTAGCAATTGAGATGTAAGATGCATACATCTCCCATGATCACAGAAACTACAATCAATTTACAAATTGTATCTTAAAGATCTGTACTCACTGGCCCCATATTAAGATTGCTATCACTTGCAAAGCTTGTGAGATTACACACTAGCTGTAGACTGTAGTAGTCGAAAAAAAGCTCTGACTTCAAATTAGCCTAGAATACACCATCCTCCCTATGTGTTTCACTAGTATGTGTTCTTCTGGTACAGTTCAGTTTGTAAAGACTATGAAAATAATAAATGTTGTTTCACTGATAGATTCTGAGAGGCTCAGATCATTGTCCAGCTTGGCTTGAGCCATATTTCATTTCATTTATTTTATTTTGTTGTATCACAACATAAGTATGACATGTAACAAAGCAGGAGATAAGAAACAAAACTTGTGAAAAGGAAGTGTACTAAAAAACCTATGATAGGGCTTGTCTGGCAGTGACACTCCCTGAAAAAATACAGAACTTTACAGATAGAATAGAGAACAAAATACAAACAGAACCACCCCTTCCCCCCCCTCACCCCCTCAGGGTGTCAGTGTACTCTTTTGCAACATGACCTTTTTTATCCTGCACCTATGGGGTAAATCACTGCTGAAGATAAACAATTCAGTATGCACATTAGAACAACAGGGCAATTGTGGCTAATGAGTTAAGGCATATATCAAAGTTAGGGAGACTTTATCTTTAGAGGGCCTCTGCGTAGACTATACTGCCTATGATACGTGTTAGTGTTGAAGTGTGCAGAACACATCTTAGTCTGCAGATGGTGGGAAACCCCGGGAGCGCGAAAGTCTCTGCGAGTGCTACTTACAAAAATAATCTAAAACCTGCGACACTTTTTGTCGGATTGATGACTGGGAAAAGCAAAGAAACTAAAATTTTGGTCTTCACAAGTGTTTTTGCAACCTCCTTCTACACAATTCGTTGGCACTTTGATTTTAACAGTATGACAGAGTGTCGTATCGGCGCAGTGTGAATGCTAATAAAGTGAATAGCTTGATCGACAGTTTTCCTCAACCGACTCCGCACATGTATGAAACAGGCTGACCTGAAGTCATGTGAGCGCTTAGGAATTGATGCGAAAACAGTAGACTCCTTGTCCAAAAGTGCTAGGTTTGATCAATGTTTACCGAGTCCCAAAAGAAAATAATACAATGTGCCATACATCAATGGAAAGGTACAAGTGTAAATATTCAATGTAACCATAGATTTGAACGGATCAGAGGATGTCGGAAAACCACCAGCTCTGCCTTTTAAAGAACAGAGACAAGCCTATCTAATACATAGAAACTTTTGGCATGGACTAAGAGGAGACAAAGAACATGATACTAACTTCTCTGGTGCTTAGATTATCTCCAGAAAAGGTAGATTGCAAGCCTCCGCCAGTTGAGGTATGACTTCAGTGACTGAGACAGCGTCCGTTCTTCATGTTTTAACTGACACCCCTGGTGGTTTTGCAATCACGAGTAAACCATCTGCAGATATCAATTTATAAATCAAAAACATTTAAGTAAAACAATGACAAAGGTATATCAATACATATATCAATGGGTACATTAAATGGCACTCCCCAACCAGGAATGCCTGCCTCATAATTCTCTGAACACTTATCGAAATAAGAAGGCTTGCTATCTAAGCTAGTATTCGTACATGATCATCTCATGGATAGTGTTTCAAATGAGTTTCTGCTGGCTTTCTAAACCTTTGGATCCACTAAACTAATATAATCATAATCAGCAGCAGTTATTTTTACGACGCTTAAGCGACCACAAATGTGGGAGAAACCTGCAAGGGCTTATGGATTACAGCTTCTAATTCAACAGCATCTAATTCAACATTTTAACTCAAATTTGGAATCTTTTCAATTTAGAAAGTCATTTCAGATGGGAAAACCGTAGATTGCTCTTGGATGAAAAACCCACCTTACTATGACCTGGCCGGGGATCGAACCCCGAACCTCCCGATTGCTAAGCTTCATTGCTTCGAATGCCACCGCCTTTATCCACTCGGCCACAGCACCGGTATATAACCTAATACTTTGATATACCCTCTCATTTACATCTGATGCAGTCTACAGTGTACTACAAGTACAAGCTGAACACTGGCAGTCTCAGGCATGTCTATGTGATTTGTATTTTTAACATTTAATCAAATATAGTGTAATGCAACATCATGCGTGTTACAAAGAGAACAAGTTAAGGGAAAAAAATAACACAAAATCACAATATACTGTACTACAATTGCAATTAATAGAGATTACAGAAGCTAATATAAGTAGGCTATCATGTGAAAGTTGTATTTTGTTTTTCAAACCTTGGATTGGGTTCCTTGTTCTGATTTTTCTAACCCTCATTAGGTGTGTTGCTATGTCTGGTTTCAACCAGTGTGTTCTGAATTTATTGTGTAATGTTATAATTGCAAATTCTGCCAAAATTGTTGGTTAAGAGAAAAGCGTATGTTTCTAGTTGGGCCTGTGCCGTTCTTGTAACAATGTTAAAGTTCGCTTTTTTATTTCTTTCCAATATTTGTAAATATTGTATTGTGTATAAATTTGTGTAACCTTAAATGATTTGTACAGTAACATTGTCAACAAAACCAATAAAGAGTAATGGGAAGATAAGGAAACAGATGTGAAACCTTTATGAGAACAAATGTTTGACTTTAAGATCTTTAACAACTCTTCTTTATTCTCAGGTGATTTAGTGTTGGACTGGTCGACATGGATAAGAGATTCTCGCTGAACTTGGTTCGACTTTGATGAATACCTTGCAGCGTTGAATCTTCCTCGCAAATCTAATCTCAGACTTCTGCCATGATTCCTCCAGTTGGACATGCAGTAATCTGCTGCAGCATTGACCCAGCCTCAAACTCATTTCAGGTTAGTCTACAGGAAAATAGGAACCGTAAATATATTCTATGATTACTGCAGTTCCTGAATGATGATGATGTACAAGCAACAACAACACAAAACAAGTGCACAAATGACTTTAAGGTACAGTAGCTACTTCTGAGTACATTTCAAAGAAGCTTATAACAATTATCTCGTCAGATTTCTTGGACCTTTGAGATGAACACCCTACAGTACAGCAGAGTCACCTTCAAAGTCCATAATTAAGATGACCATGACATAAGAATGTTTCAGGTAACATTGCAAAAATATTTCACCATCTCAGGTTCAGTTGAGATACTATGGGACTTCATCAAATCATTGCTCACTCAGAAAACATGTACAATACTATATTATCGACAAAGGTCTCAAATATGATATAATTAATATTATTTATCATTTGCTTGTAGTTAAAAAGAATAGTATGTAGGCCTATAGAGGCAATTTTTTAATGGTAGTACTGTGGACAGAGATAACCAAATTGTCCATCTTGATGACCAAACTCAGCTGCGCTAGGCTTGCTATCTTGTTTATGTTAACAAAAGCTTCAATACACGTAATGAATATTTGTATACTGTACGTCTATTAAGAGCTTATTTTTCTAGCCTTTGGAGATTTTACTTGTAAAGGAAATTGCTAAAATACTTGGCTCAGTTACATCTTGTAGTTTAGGCCTACATAGTACATTAATGTACCTATAGAATGAGTGAAACAGGCGGTTTGTTACTGTCTGACGTTACGTGATAGGTATGATCTGATTGGTTGATTTTAAAATATAAGAAAGGTGTGGTGTGTATGCATAATTGTGAGAGCCAACAAAACTGTCAATTTGTACAAAAAGGCTAATTACTCATTAAGTGTTAGAGTAAAAAATCTATCACAGTTATCTCTCTTTAATCAATCGTAAGTTGCTGATATGTAAATGAATGTAAGTGAGATTGGAATCTTAAAAATTCCAGATAAATGCAATATGGACCTTTACACTGGATTGGATACTGAAGAATTCAAGGAACTGCTTTCTACAAACTAATAGAGTAATGGCAGAATAACCCACAACTTTGAAGCAACATCCTTCACAGAAAAATATAATTATCACTGTTGTGGATATACCGTCGGTTCATTTATGCATAGGAAAGTTCAATACTAGGAGAAATGCCAAAAAAAACTAAATTCAATGTATCATGTTGATGTGGCTACACCGCCAGGTCGGTTAATTTTTTGTCATTCCTTTTTGAACGACATTTATAGAAAAGTTCAATAGTTAATAGAAATGCCAGAACCAAACTAAGTTCAATGTATCATCCTGTTTTGGCTTCATCAGGACAGTTCAAATTTAGCCATTCTTTTTATAAATGACCCCTCATTTTTTGGTTAATATTATTACTATAAGACCTAATAAAACCTAAAATTCATTTGTGATATCACTAACAAGGTAATCAGATTCTCATTCTTATTTTGATTTTTCCGTAGTGTGAAAGGGAAATTTCTGAAGGATAATTTGGTTACCTAGTTTGTGCGGCGATGTAGCCAGCTACAGCATGGAGCTTTGTGTTGTGGGGTATTCTGCAATCAAGCCGAACTACATGGTTTTGTCAAACACTGCGTGTAATAAATCAGCTGTTCAATGCCCACCTGACATTGGTTAGGCTGATAAGAGATATAGCCGACCTAACGTACAAAGTATTAATACTAGGCTATAGGCCTAGCTAGGCTAGTAACCCAACTTACTTGGCATTTATGCTTATTAACGGTACCCGTCGTTGCCAATTTGTTGACAAACATCACCTAGCCTAGGCCTTACCCCAATCCTAATAAATATTCATTTCATTCAAGCACTTAATTAGCAGAGGTGTCACATCCATTATTCATTAAGTGCCTTGTCGGAATAGTATTTAACGAGCTAAGTCTAGCCAAAGCCTAACGTTGTTAAATTCTAACACTGCCTTTGCTACGAACGTTTAGGCCTATTACTGTAGTAGTAGGCATAGGACTATTTAGTAGTACTACTACTAGTAGTACTATACTAGTATTAGTAAATCAGCTGTTCTATACCCACCTAACATTGGTTAGGCTGATAAGAGATATAGCCGACCTTGACCTAACGTACAAAGTATTAATACTAGGCTATAGGCCTGGCTAGGCTAGTATAAACCCAACTTACTTGGCATTTGTGCTGATTTACGGTACCCATCAATGCCAATTTGTTGACATCAACTAGCCTAGACCTTACCCCAATCTTAATAAGGATTAATTTCATTCAAGCACTTAGCAGAGGTGTCACATCCATTAAGTGCCTTGTCGGAATAGTATTTAACAAGCTGAGTCTAGCCAAAGCCTAACGTTGTTAAATTCTAACACTGCCTTTGCTACGAACGTGGTAGGTCTATCACTGTAGTAGTAGGCCTAGGATTAGTTAGTAGTAGTAGGCTAGTACTATACTACTACTAGTAATAGTTCGAGTCACTCCCAGATTAATGTATGTCGTCCAGTTACAGAGTTGTTGACAATTAACAATTCATAATCATGGACGTTAAATATGAATGTAAGAGACTGACTTCGGTCAGCTTGCGGCTTTGGTAAGCTAATGAGGTTTCTTCGCGAAATCCTGCATGCAGAAGGTCCTAAAATACATACATACACGCATACATACCATACTAGTAGTAGTACTAGTCACAGTCATGATATTGATAAAGCATTTCGCAAAACTAGATAATACTAACATAACCTATCCAACAACAAAAACGTGACTCAAGAAACGGAAAATTCAGCTCCCGGGATTCAATTTTCTTTGTCAAACTTATACATATATGTTGAGCTTTAATTACAGGTTAATCGATCGTTTGTTTTGACTTTTCAATGTGAAATGAAGACAAAAAGTAGACTAACACTTGTAAGCAGCAAGAAGTTCTATGCGGTGGCATACTCCTAGTATTAAAGTCCAAATCAATCCGCCAGAGTGTTCTCACATCTCAGGAAAAGTGCCAAAAAGGCACGTCATCAGGAGAACATCCTTTGAAATGTTATCAATCAGCATCTGTTTTTCTTTTGTATGGCTTGGATGTTGGAGAGCATGAATGAATTAGTACATATGGTGCAAAAATGGTTCACTTAAGGGAATTTAATACCACTTTAGGCCTCCAGTACAGGGAGGGACAAACTAAAACGAATGACAGCGAATGACCGAATGACAATTGACTTTGTACAGGGTTAATTATCATTCGCGAATGACAGCGAATGACAGCGAATGACAGCGAATGACAACGAATGACAACGAATGACAACGAAGGACAACGAAGGACAACGAAGGACAACGAAGGACAACGAAGGACAACGAAGGACAACGAAGGACAACGAAGGACAACGAAGGACAGTGGTGAGAAGAGATAGAATTATTAACGGAGTGGAGTAAATGCGGTTATTGGTTTTCTGCGCAAAAATGATTTGAGGAAAGTCGCATGTTACGTGGTTGCAGGGTTTTGGTGTAATATACGGATAGAACTACAGGGAAAGTTTTTGTGTGAGAATGCGCTTGAGTGCTGTGCTTTTGACATTTACCTCTGTAGATTTATATAGAAAGATAACTGAAGCCGTTTCAAGATGATAGTATTGTTAGTTTCTTACGATTAATATCGGAAAAATGACGTTAAATTTACTTTTTAAAATCAGACTAATTACAATTTCGCTTACTATAGGTGCTATATTGTATCTTGTCCGTATTTTACTAGATCTGTAAGCCACGCACTTCGCGTCCTACTCGGTTTGCGTGGCTTTAATATACCCACGAAATCTGAACTGTGGTATCCGGTTGAAGCAAATGTCTGTGCTGTCATTACTGTCATTCGTTTTAGTCAACGCAATTTTTTAGTGTGTACAACATATTGTCATTCGTTATGTGTAACGCAATTGTCATTCGTTTTAGTAACACCCTACTTGAGCAGCGTACGAAAATTGTTTACTGCTATAATCAGGCTCTCATAGCAATGGCCAACTTGTCAACTTCCAGTGATGGGATGCTACATTACTTTGAGGATTTAGTAAGTCAGTCAATGCTGCATTTAAAGGGGGTGAGGTGGGGTGGGGGGGGGGGTATGCTATAGCTGTGAGCAAGATGCGATTTATAAGTACCGTACCGCAAGTAGATACGTAGTACACATTCGC
Source organism: Apostichopus parvimensis (assembly GCA_000934455.1). NCBI lineage: Eukaryota > Metazoa > Echinodermata > Holothuroidea > Aspidochirotida > Stichopodidae > Apostichopus > Apostichopus parvimensis. The sequence continues at coordinate 63,405 of KN884532.1, forward strand.
TGGAAAGGTTAACCATTGTCGGAAGAAAGAGCTAAATGACCTAATGCAATGCTTGTTTTAGCATATTATCGCGGTTACCATCACTGCTTTTCTGCCTTTAGGGGGGAAAGAGCATAATTTGTGAAAATAAGGAGGACTGGTGCAAAGATTACCGTAGAACTAATTAGTCCACTTTTTGTGAACAGCTGGGTAGCAAACTTGTTAACTGGTTAGTATTTGCCTAGGCTAGATTATATATTGACAAAAACTACGGACACTAGTTTGTGAAAACGATACAAGGTCTGATTTATCTTGTAAGAATTTCTACTAGGTCAGATCCAATAAGTTTCACAATTTCATCATCGCCGTTTATTTATATACACGGCTCTGAAGTTAACAGATGGAATACATGTACGTTTATGTAACCATCTGCACATGACGATATTCTTCTTCAATCACGATTAGAGTGCTACCCTAGTACCGTATACTTAGTAGTCTGTCGGGGAAACGGCTTGCACAATGATGATAGTTCTTTCCATCGGTTTTTACGTTTATGATAATGTGAAACATGATAGGGAGACTGAAGGTCACTACAACCACTAGATCAGTGACTACAACAGGTTTTTAGAAATTCATCAAAATGAGGAGGTTATTCCGAGAAAGCAGTGGTTACCCAGTCAATATACTAAACTTGTTTATACCGCTGAAAATCCGTGAACGGTTGTAGTTAAATTTTATTTGATTGCACCCTCATCTTGGGATTCTGGAAGTTTCTTTGTGACAGGTTGCCCGATAGAAAAAAGTTCTGAGACTTTAACTTTGTTCAGGAAAAATCTTGCCTTGGAACCTCCGCAACGCGTGGAACTTCACTAATAGGTGCTCTGCAAGTTCTTTGTACTAGACTCGGTTCTATAACTTTCACCTTTCAGTCGAACTTCGCAGGTAATTCAGTTAATTACTTTAGTGAAGCCTAGAGCAGCAGCTGTTCGTTAGTTGATAAGCATAGGCGTCCTACCAATATATTACTACTACCACTATAGTCAGTATTGCTAATTTCGGAACACTGCCAATTTCGGACACCCCTAAGAAATGCACGATTTCACCATGACAACCTACAGGAAGAGCCAAATTCACCAAAAAGTACGAAATGACCCGTGTGCAAGTAAATAGTTACATATTTGTCAATAAAATGACGGAGATCTATGAAGTCTGTTATAATTACTGAAAGAGCAACTTCGCCACCAATTTTATCAC
>KN884533.1:30540-41418 GCA_000934455.1 Apostichopus parvimensis
GGGGGGGGGGGGGGGGGGGAGGGTCATGCACATCATTCAGTTCCCTGATCATTGGGGAGGGTGGTTCATACATAACATTCTGGTCCCTGATTATTGGAAGGGGTTAATTGATACAGCATGTGTTGCTTACATAAAATTGACCGACTTTCTCAGATTGTCTCCACTTCTCACAGTAAGTTGAAGGCCACATTGCAAATGTATGAAGTCAAAGTACCAGCACTGGAATCACAATCTCTAGTGATGTGCCTGACAGGATAATATCACTGAGCTTTAATGGATACCCAGAGAATACCATACTGTAGCTAGAAACAACACCAAATACCATCCAATCAACCAATCCTAATCTCTTAGTAACTATGTTTGAAGATACCAATCCTCTGCATACATCTATGGTACACTATGACCCCAATGTGATCACTTTCACCAATTAAAAAGAAAATGCATAGAAAAAGTACTTGAGAAAGATGCTTTCTGTAACTTTTCTATATTTGAAAAAAATTATATATGTATATGAAATATTTTACTTAGTCACAGTTATGTCACCCTTTTCTTGTGTCATAAAAAATCTGCTGTTCAAAAATATTGATACATCGAAACAAAACTGACTAATGATCAATCTCTGAATAACATATTTATAATTGAACAAAATACTTTCTGTAGTGACTAAATTAGCTTCCCTGTCAATAACTTAATAAAAGTAGGACGTGTCAACATTAAACATGTTCATATTTATACTTAATAAATGAATGAAATCTTGAGAACATATATTATAAGGTGGTGCTTGACAAAGAAGAGGTCCTCCATATGTTCCTTACACAGGTGATAAGCACACTTACACATTTTGAAATTACATGTTACATATCAAACCAAACATTATGGAAAATAAGGATGGAAACCTTAAGGTAGGATCGTTGGACAACCAGAAAATGTTTGGAAAATTGCATTCTTGCAAAGAAATGTAAACAAATTATTTCTGGAAGCTGTCTCTGGCATTGCTCTAAATATGTCAGATCAACCACCAGAGGCGGCAAACGAAATAGCTACTTGAGAAGCTAAACAATTATCAGGGTAGCAATGACTTCTCTCACTGCAAGGATATTACTTTGCACAAGTCTAAAGTTGATAATAAATTAATGCACCATTGATTTCCCATCACCCATTAGATTGCTATTAATAACCTTGGTGGCTGTTTAGGCCTCAGAGAAAAATCTTGACTGGCAAAGCACTAACTTCACAAATTTAACTTTTGGAAAATGCATTTGGGGTCATCAGAGGTCAAATTGTTAAAACCTTGTATTACACAATATTCCAACGAGGACAGATGTAATATTTAGTACATTGATGTATCACATTTAGTACAAGAAGCCTTTTGTTGAGGTCAATGGCCTGTGTCATTGTGAATTTATTATTTGTCACATACTGCTTTTCACTGTATCAAGTATGTTGTACACCCTCACTATACATTACGTCAGATTCATGAAGAAATTGCACATGTTACATCATCGAAACCACAATACATTTTTGCATTCTGGTTCTTCTGGTATTAATGCATATTATATTGTGTGTGCCAGAGAGTTCTTAAAGTGCCATACAAATGCACAAATGTATAATATGTTTGCATTAATTGAACCTCCAGAAAGTTATACTTTTTCAAATGTAGTAATAAGCTGGTAACACCTGCATGAGATTTAGCTATTTTTAAGCCTACTTTGCTTACAAAAGTGAGGTAAAAGTTACCTACCATACCTGGTAACCTTTACTGCAAAGAGGGAATAAAATGCTCAGATGAACAACAGAAAACCGAGTGGGAAATAACAAATAAAAGAGCCTTGTAGTTAATTGTTTGACTAGGATGGGATTTGACCCAGTGCTCACAGAAATATGGGATATCAAAAATGAAGTGTTTGCTCTGTAGTATTACTGAAACACTACAAGTGTTAGCTCACACTCAATAACTAGAAAGGTTTTTATACAATTTACAGCAGATTAAATAACAAGGTTCTAGACATGACAATGCATACTGTAACACTATATACAAAGGGCTGATAACCAGGAAGACATTTTGCAAATGATGACAAACTCTGCACCTTAGATTTGAAACTGAATGCCTTATCTGTGCGGTTCATTAACAAAAGCTTCCAATACTGAAGGAAAAGTACACAATGTTTGAATTTTCTGATCTGCGTTTGCATGTGAAAATAGGGAGTTGATGAAATCCTTTGAAATGAAACATTTCTTGCTAATTAACAATCATGTGGTTAATGTCTTAGTTTGATCAATTGTAATCTTATTTGAAGGTTTGATAAACCGTTGGAAAGTGCAAACATATACAAAGAGCTACTTTAAAGCAAATCTGTAAAACAAATTGTTTCTGTTTTAATGAGTGTATGTATATATATTTTTACACAAAATCTATATATACAAAACTGTGTGAATTCATTCTACCTAGGTTTGGTCACTGACAACTTTATGTCATTTAGTCTTTCCTTATTAGCTGACCAACATCATTAGTCAATGAACATTTTTGACCTTTGACCTATTATCCCAGTACACATATTGTGCCCCTCACCAACTTTCATTCAGATCAGATTAAATTCCAAGGAGTAGCACATTAAATGATTTCATTTTGATTATGGTGGCATAAGCTCCATTGGTTTGAAACAGCCACCTGTGCTTGAATGCCAAAATGTTAAAAACAGATATAACTACTTTCTGTGGCAGTTTTGTGACTTGTGTTGTTCTATTACTGGTCTTTATCAGGTTAAATAACCTGAATAGTTTGAAAGCCTAGTCCCTTTCAGGCACTAAACTATAATCTCCTTTATATATAAAAAATGAACCATCCATTCTACTACATGTTACCCTTAATAAATTTGAAAGACCCTGCAAACTATTTACAGTTTTTAAATTAAGACAAAGTTGAAGGCATATCAAAGACACAAGAGCAAGTTCAGGTCAGGCATATATTTCAGGCCGGGCACAGAATCCAGACCGAGCATAGAGCCCAGGCCGGGCACACAGGCCGGGCACAGTGCAGGCCAGGCACACAGTGCAGGCGGGGCACACGGTGCAGGCCGGGCACACAGTCCAGGCCGGGCACAGAGTGCAGGACGGGCACACAGGCCGGGCACACAGTCCAGGCCGGGCATACAGTGCAGGCCGGGCAGTCCAGGCCAGGCATACAGTGCAGGCCGGGCACAGAGTCCAGGTCGGGCACACAGTCCAGGCCGGGCATACAGTGCAGGCCGGGCACAGTCCAGGCCAGGCATACAGTGCAGGCCGGGCACAGAGTCCAGGTCGGGCACACACTCCAGGCCGGGCACACATACATACTACATAACCCTCTGAGCTGAATAAGAAGAGTACTTTGTTGTTGCAGACACCAGCAAGGAATGTATTTCTGTGGTCACTTAGTCCACAGCTTGGTGAGAGTAATTTGTAGTAATGTGTGGCCCTAAGATTCTTCAGATTAAACATTAAATGTACCAGGAACCCTGTGATATTCCATCACGTCCATAGTTTGGTGGGAGCTATCCCTTCTTGTGTAGTAATGCTTGGTTCTAAGGATTCTTCTGATAAGAACTTCAAAGGTATGTAGACCAGTATACCTCTAACATTCTTCAGAATCCTGAGAGCTTCTTTCTTGTTGGTTGAGGCTAGAGTAGGAACCTCTCGGTACTCTTTGAGCTGCTGGAATGTTCGGGTGGAATTTGTAGGAGCACAACGAAAGACCTAACAATCACAAAGATAGAAAAAAGCAATTTACAAAAAGTTTTCAGGCTGAAAAAAAAATCATTCGAAAATAAAGCTATGTAAGCCTATCAACTCAAGGATTAATCATCTGATATATCAACAAACAAAGATAACAATAAACCCCCCCACACCACCCCCCTTCTTAATAAAAACTTGAGTCTGTTTGAGTAAGACTTATTTACCTTTTCAAAATTGGATGTGTTATTGCTGGCTGTTAGCATCCATATGCCCTTAAAGAAATACTCAGAAACAGGATCGGAGACATCTTGCTTCCAATGTCCTTCAAGAATGCCAAGATGTTCTCTAAAGAAGCAAATATGAGAATTCAATTGTTGCTACATATTGCAATTTATTTACTATTATTAATTCTTTCTTTCTTACCTCAAATCTTATTTATATTTGTCAGTCTTTACTCTACAGGTTAATTCTTGTTTTTCTTTTTGAGACAATATTAATTTGCCTGCAAGATTTTCTAGAGTGAAATATCTAGGACTGTTTGACTGACCTTACAGGTATGTAGAGTCCGGCCTCCTGCAGTATCCACATACTACAGAGTATTAGATATATTGGAGTAGTCATATCAATTATTTGTTCATTTAAACAAACCTTCTACAAGGTCTGTCCAAGTGTTTATCAGAGGCAAAGCATGCTCCTTCAAATGAGCACAGATTGAAAGACCGTGGAAAAACCTTCCATTGTTTTGGGACCATACATTGATTTACCTGTTGATGTCACAGAGCACTTACTTGAATAGTCGCTGGCGTAGGCCAAGAGCATAGACACCTACATTGATTTACCTGTTGATGTCACACAGCACTTACTTGAATAGTCGCTGGCGTAGGCCTTGAGCATAGACACCTACATTGATTTACCTGTTGATGTCACACTTACTTGAATAGTCGCTGGCGTAGGCCAAGACAATGACACCATACATTGATTTATCTGTTGATGTCACACTTACTTGAATAGTCGCTGGCGTAGGCCAAGAGCATAGACACCTACATTGATTTACCTGTTGATGTCACACTTACTTGAATAGTCGCTGGCGTAGGCCTTGAGCATAGACACCTACATTGATTTACCTGTTGATGTCACACTTACTTGAATAGTCGCTGGCGTAGGCCTTGAGCATAGACACCTTCATTGATTTACCTGTTGATGTCACACTTACTTGAATAGTCGCTGGCAAAGGCCTTGAGCATAGACACCTACATTGATTTACCTGTTGATGTCACACTTACTTGAATAGTCGCTGGCGTAGGCCAAGAGCATAGACACCTACATTGATTTACCTGTTGATGTCACACTTACTTGAATAGTCGCTGGCGTAGGCTAAGAGCATAGACACCTGCTTGATACATCTTGCCATCCATGACTGAGTCAACTGTCTCAGAATCTTTGATTAGGACTGCCATCTCACTGTCTCTTGACCCAAGGAGACTTCTGTCGTTGATGTTTGCAGAGCCTATGATGACTGTGTTATCATCAGCAATAAGAAGCTTAGAATGAATGTAAACCAATTCTGAAACCAACTTTCCATCCAGCTCTCCCCAGTTACGGAGACCATTAAAGACAATGTATTGTTGTGGTTTGGAGACTGAAAACGACAAAAAAAACACATGGAAAAACAGACTTCATTGTAATAATTTCAAACCATCCTTTAGTGAAAGTTTAAAAAACAGTTGGATGAGTAAGACTGAATACCAAAAAAGAAACTTTTGAGATGAATGTAAGCTACAAAAGTTCATCTCTTTGCATACATTAAGTTTCTTTAAACAACGATTGGCAAATCCTAATTAATTCAAAAAGCAAATTGTACTTGAGTCAATTGTTGACTTACAGAGAAAGGACAAAACAAATTTATCGGCTGATAAAGAAGATGAAAATGAATGTCCATGGACAGTAATGGCAACAGAAATGTGCAAATTCAAACAAGAAATCAAAATGTTGATGGTGTAGTTGTTTATGGAATGAATTAGTTACCTCCCCCATCTTTGAGCCTCTCCAGCAGGGAACCTTTACCCCTGCACATGGATCGATATTCCCAGTGAAGGATGGCATGGATAGAGTTGCCACTGTTGCTACCAACCTCTCCTTCGAATGATGGAAGTAAAGGCTGTAGGACGTACACCCTAAATGTCTCATTGTTTCTGTCAAAGATTTAAAAACAAAAATTCAACAGTTTTTATGATTTTGAAAATAGAAAAAGTCTAGACTAAAAATAACTACATGAACATAGAGACACAAATAAACGTTAAAAATGTTTAAGGATAATTTTAAAGTTTGGTACATTACCTATGGGCTCTGACAATTCGTTTGTACAATGCATCTGCAATGCCATTAGTGACCTCACTTGAATCGGCAATACTGATGAAAAATTGATTCTAAGAGGGAAAACCATAAAACAAGTCAAACAGATTTCTTGAGTATTTAAGTCATTTTTCAACATTATTAAAATTAGACTCTCATCAATTAATGTCTTCACAACTTTGTAATTAAGTATGTCCCAAACTACCTACTTGAGAGATCACTTTGTGAAACATGTTAGGACAAGTTGAAGTATAGTAATGAAACTTTCTACTCTCTTAATAAAGCAGGAGATGTAAATAACGTGCTTCAACAAGGATACCTAAAACAGGTCTACAGTCTGTGTCTCATCAAATTGTCAACCAAACACTAGGATATTAAAGCCCATTCTGGTATTTGAATGCCAGTAAACAGGCAATTTTCACAGTTTCTAAATGTTTATTTCACAATATTCCACAAAATATCAAGGCTAAGGTCTTGGACTGTGATTTCCAGTATTAAACTAACCTCTATGTAAATGTAATGCTTGGCTTCATCAATAACTGTTAGATAAGCTTGGTGGATGGAATCCTCTTTGTCTTTCACACCTGCAGACCAATTGTCCACAGACCTAAGAACCTAACAAAAGAAAATGATAAAGGATTCTCTAAAAATGTAAAGGAAGAACAAATATCTGTGTGATATGTCAAGTCTCTTGTCAATAATTATAATAATCATCAAGTAAGAAAAATGTCTCAAAAGTTGCTTACAAATTTTCAGTCGTGTTACTTTCCATGCCAAATGTCAGACTTAGACTTAGCACTCTTACATGTCTAACATAGTTTGCATGTAAGAATCGGGCGTGAGTTGTTCATTTCATTAACTCAAGGTTAATTACGTTGGTAATTACCATTTTTACAATAAGAATTGGAGTTTGCAGAGAACATTGTACTAAATGCCTAAATGTGAAGTCAAACATGGAAATGTAAAAAAACATATTCTATATTTATACAACCCTGACTACTAAGTACAAGGAACAAAAACAGTCGTCTTTGAAATTTCCATATATCTGATAATACCATAAACCAAGACACTGTAAAAGAGACAACATTTGTTCACTTAGGGATTAAAGGAGACACATATCATTATCTTTAGATCTTTATGAAAAACAACTCATCCAAACAACCAAAAAGTCATGTCAGTTTAGAGATATATACTAGTTTAAAAGTCTTGTCTGTTTAGAGAAATATACTAGTTTAAAAGTCATGTCCGTTTAGAGATATATACTAGTTTAAAAGTCTTGTCTGTTTAGAGAAATATACTAGTTTAAAAGTCATGTACGTTTAGAGAAATATACTAGTTGAAAAGTCATGTCCTTTTAGAGAAATATACTAGTTTAAAAGTCATGTCCGTTTAGAGAAATATACTAGTTTAAAAGTCTTGTCTGTTTAGAGAAATATACTAGTTTAAAAGTCATGTCCGTTTAGAGATATATGCTAGTTTAAAAGTCTTGTCCGTTTAGAGATATATACTAGTTTAAAAGTCTTGTCTGTTTAGAGAAATATACTAGTTTAAAAGTCATGTCCGTTTAGAGAAATATTCTAGTTGAAAGGCATGTCCATTTAGAGAAATATACTAGTATAAAAGTCATTTCCGTGAGGTGTGATTTTGTGTGGGAAAGTTTTTCATGGCAGTTATCTCTCTATGACAAAGACCATTAACAAACTTTTGGGTTTGTGTCGTTTCTATGGAACTTTACAAGGGACATGCCAATGACAATGTGATGTCCCTTCCACGTACCCCTGCAAATTGCTCCCATGCATGTTCAATGCAATCAAAACTTTATCAGACTTACCTGACAAGTGCACTTTGTTGAACCCTCAACTTTTTCAAAAGTCAATGGAGAATGGAATTTGTTACTTTTTGGAACCAGGTATGGGAAAGACTGTCTCTTCTTGGTCTTTTGTCCCTGTACATTAAACAATAAAATCACAGGAAATAAAGAAATCATCCACAGCACATTCATGTTTGAAACAGAGAACCTTCACTATGCAATATAAAAGGATGACAGAGAAAAAAATTTCCTCAATCAAAAAAAAGTAATATGATGGTGATTACCTATGAATTGATTAAGTAGATTAATGAATTGATTAAGAATTACCTTACCTACCAAACAAAGTAAACAAACAAGAACAGCATTTACCTATGAGACAACTAAGGATTGATCAGAAGATGATTATCTGTCAACAGACATATGTATCACCTTAATTAAAGAATGACACAAGAAGAAGAATGATAACCTCAAAAGTCATAAAGTACAAAGGTCTCATAATTACCCAAAGAATGATCTTACCTTTGTACTGTTCCATCTTTCTATGAAGTGTCTAGCCACATCTCTGGCAGCATTACCATAAACTACTGAACTGATGTCATGCCAGGGCATTCTAGGGGTAGTTGACCTGTCCACAGAATCTGTTGGTTATACCCCCGTTAAGAATGAAACTATTACTCATGTAATAATATTATTAATTAGCAAGAAGACATGACTGTTTAGTTTCCTGCTATTATAATACTAATCACTAACTTACTTCCTTCATATTGTACTTGAACATAATTTTCCCTAAGAATATAATTGCAATAAGACCATCCTTGATGCATATTCATCATCTGTAGTGATGAGATACAGTTTATTACTTTCCCACAGACATACGTACACTTAACAGTAGTGCTCAATAATGAGGTCCTTACACTATTGACACTTTCTGACTGGTCTCAAAGTTTCTTTTACTTGTAAACACCGTTGCTAGAGTTTCCACACCTCACTGAATGTCCTCGAATCCAAATATAGGCACAATATGGCTGGGAATGGGGGGGGAGGGAGGGGGGAGGGCAATATATAGATTGCACTGTCCCTATGACTGATGAGTTACCATATGTTATTTGTCTGCTTTCAGCCTGGAATGACCTTTGGCCTAAAACAATCTATCAGAACATGATTGTATACAAAAGCTTACCTACTGATCAAACTATGCTTACAGTTTAATTATCATTATTCCATTATTTTCCAATATTTTTATCTGTTAAGCTGAAATGACCATAAAGGTTAAGTGCACACAAGAAGGGAAACTCACCTCAGTGTATGAGGTTCACTTACATCAGACGATACATATTCCATACCTTACATGACATCAAACAAACTTTGGCTTGCACTAAGGAGAACAGGGTCCAAGTACACTTCAAGGGATACATACATGCCAACACTCTGACTAAGACTGGGCTAAGCTGGTAGCCTAACATGACCTTTGGCTCCAAACAAATCAAAGTAGCAAACAATAATGCATCATATGTTGCTTACAATTCCAGTTTCACATGGAAATTTATACATCACATCGTTTGATTAAAAGCAGAAACTTTTAACTTTACATTGATAAAAAAATATGTGAAAAGATAGAAAAACTCACCCTGAAAGGCAAGATGAGGCTGTATGACATCCCTGGCCACAAAGTTACAGTAATCCTTTCCTGGCCACAGACGGGCTTTACCTTTCACACCTAACATGGCCAATTTCGTCTCTACTACTGTCACTGGAATCACCCAATCCTCCTCCTCCTCTTCATTATTTGTTTGTTCTTTAGACTGATGAGTGCCATCAGTTGCTTCTAAATCACTTGAGCATGAAGATGAAACACTAGCTACCTGTCCAACTACATCATCTGTTTCAGTCCCTTTCCCTGAATCATTATCATCTCTCTCATGAGCTGGAATCTTCTTTCCTGCTTCTTCTTCTTCCTCTTCTTCTTCTTCTTCTTCATCAACAATTATCTCAAGTTGATGAGTCAGCAGGTTGTTTGGAAGAGAGGTTTGCTTAGGCATGGTTGGTTGGGAATTGGCCTCTGACGTACATTGGTTGTCATAACCAAGACTTGTGGATGTCATCATGTTCTGGTTTGAAAAATAAAAATGTCACCAGAATAAGAAACAGAAATAAACAAGACATAGTCAAATCTCAGATCTGGTAATCTGAATACAACTCTGATTGCAGTAAAAGGAGAGGTTAGCTGACAACAGTGAATAAGGGAAAGGGAAGGAAAGCTTGGTGGTGGCTTATATGGATAGCCATGGTGGCACAATTAGTGAAGGGTATGGAATTTGATAGGAGTTAGGTATCAGAGATAGGGATATATGCCACTATGTGATGGGGAGGATGTAAACCTCTCCAACCCCTTTATATATGTTATTTTCATTCTTGTATCTGATTGGCTGATACAACATTAGGTGACCATTCCTGACCATCTGTAATAACAGATGGTCAGGAATGGTCACGAAATGTTGTATCTTCAGTAACAGTATGTAGGCCTAATAAAGGCCTAGTTGAACAACTCATTCCAAACCATGAACCTCTTCCATGTAAGCTGAAGTATGACAATGGAATGCTACAACAGTTCAAGAAATTAGGTTAGTCTTTAGAGATCTTGTTTAAGGCCTAAGCTACACTGTATCACAAATGACTGAGGTAAAAAAATGAAGTAACAATTTCCCTTATACAAATCAGAGCATGCAAATCGTGTGCAAATTGCATGCAAACTGTGTGCAAGTGAAAAGCACGCAACCAGTTTGCATGGGCACGCTTTCTGCACGTAGTTTACACGCTCTCCGTATGCTTGAGCTATTGCGTGCATTCTCGTATGCAACTTGCATGCATGCAAATAAGGTGGAGTTGACATGAAGCGCATTTCTCAAGTTGAAATGCGCGTTTAAAAGTCCATTGCATGCAATTTGGACTCTTTGAGTGTGGTTGAAGCGTGCAATTGGAACTTTGGACAATTTTGAAGTGGGCAT
>KN884534.1:4216-26245 GCA_000934455.1 Apostichopus parvimensis
GGAGTAAGTGGATATGCGAATTACCAGTAACAGAGTATATAGGTCTACCAGAATCAACCCACGTCAGAGGCATTTAGGTTATAAATTCACATACAGGAGACAACCTGTCAAAATATATGTCCAGACCCCCTTCCCTTAACCCCAAGGAAAAGCTTCACCCCTCCCCTCCCCTTGACTGTATATCAGAATGGAAGCCATGATCTGTAATAATACAGAAAGAAACATTTAAACAAATACTCACACCAGTGCAAAATTTTTATCTTTCGCTCTCTCCAAGGAGGTCTAAATAACACCTCCATGCTCTCTCACTGACTATGGCCCTCCCCAACCCATTTCGGACCGCATACATCGATATATGGATTGCACCTGAAGGGCGGGCAATTAAACCAATCAAGTTACAAACTGTTATGTACCAGTTACAGAATAATGTAAGAATTACCATATATACATCTACAGGAGAAGAGGTTGTTATGACAACAATTTTCATTAGCAAGACAAAAACAAACATCTGCAAAAATGTTCAAGTTTAAAAGTCTTTCTTTTTTAAGTCCTTACTTTACGGTAGCCCCGAAGGAACTTGGAAGGAAAAAAAGAAATTAGGAATTGTGTGAAGAAACATATATATATATATATATATCAGCAGCCTTGTGGAAGGTTTCAGTGTCATTAATAGCAATGTTTTGAATAACTGACGTATTGATAATTTTTGACGTCTCCATTTCAGTATTCCCACGGTCTCAATACTGTGTTTGAAGTTTGAGTAGTTTAGACCAAACATTTTTTATCACTCTTCACTTAATTGAACACGTGATGTTATTGTCTTCTCAGACTGAACTTGTCAAAAGTTTGTTCATCAAACTTGGAAATGTGCGATTCCAGTCACACATATACCTCAAGTGTTAATTTTGACAAAACAAAATTTGTACACTAATATATAGTGCTCCTTTAAATGTCTATATGTGTTAAGTCTCTACATGAAGGTTTTTTTATCACCATGGTGCTACTTACACAAAAAAAACTGGAAATCCAATTATATACAACATACGGCACATAAATTGACAATAATATTCTTATACTGAATTAAAGACGGCAGGCGGGTGGCCGAGAAAAATCATGAAAAAAATGCTAAATATAGCCATCGGCGTGAAGAACGATTCACATGTTGGTGTAAACAAATTGCCAAGTGCGACAACTTCTCTTACAAGTTTTCATTAAATTGTTACCGATTTTTCGACGTTTTGGGATTCGTGATAAGTAACATGCAGTTGTTAACTCTTTTTTTTCTCTTAAAGATGGGACTATAAACATCGTCACACATGCGTCATTTTATGGGTTTAAGTTAAGGTTTGGTGACGAAGAATGTTGCCAACTATAAGCTAGAGCTAGGTAAAACATATTGAATCGCATGGAAAGTTTTATTAATAGTGTTTGAAGTGTACGGTAATTGTAAGTAATGGCATAGGCTTATTAGCCAGGCTATATTACACACATGGGGAAGAGTAGTTACTTTAACATGTCAATCATGGTGAAACCGATTCTCATAGCTTTATCAGTTAAATCTGGTAAAGGTAAGGGAACCGATAATCAGTTATACCCCGATCTATGTTATTAACACGGTAACATATATCAAACCATTAACAGGGATACTGTCTGCAATATGGACGGTTGCCAGCAGAAGGTTCTTGTGAGCAGAAGGTCCTTTTTCAATTTCAATTTCTTTATTCCAGTATAAATTACAAAATTTATAAGTAGGACACATAATAATGATACATAAAAGACGTAAAAATGTACAATCATGAAAGCATGAACAAATAAGAAATAAGATGTAGGATTAGAAGTTTGAAAGATTAAAAGGATTATAACAGAGATTCTAAGAACCCATTTTGAATATAAAAGGCTGCTCTGTAGATAAATGAGTTCTTCAAAAGCATAATGCTAAAAGTTGGCAAGATAGTAGGATTACGTAGATTGTACTTGTTGGTTCTATTGCACAGATAGATCAACTCGGAGTGAAGTGGGTGATCTTTAGAACTATGTATATTCTTAGCTTGTCTTATGAATTCATTTTTAGCAGCAGTGTTTACTTTACCAACCAGGCTTTCATAGTCGAGATTAAATATATTTGAGCAGTATTTCAAGAAACTTCCGATACTTTCTTGTCCTTTTCAAGTAGAAGGTGATACCAGACAGGAACTGCATACTCAATCACTGGCAGAATTGATGAGTTGAAAACCTTATCTCTACATTAGAATGAAAATAAGGAGTAATGTATGCCAACGTTAATACAATATAATACACCTTAGACATCATTTTAGATATATGTTAAGTAAAGGTTAACTTGGCGTCAATATCAACTCCTAAGTACATAGTATGAGATGGTGACCAGGCTACTTGTGAGCAACTTCTTCAGTGCGGTGGAATTATGCATGGTTTATTTTCACAGCATTGCAACATATATCACTATAAAAATCACTCACTGAACTCGCGAATTACCATCGTTTAATTTATCCGCAGCGTTACGTGGTAGAAACTGATCACTTACGTACAAAATCACATACGCTTAACTTGATGTAGGCTATCTGCACAATGCCACGACTCAAGACAAATTATGTCTTGGTAAGAATTAAAACACTGTCAACATATTTGTGTGCTTTAGGAGTTTCGGTTTGTAATCCCTTCTCTCAGTATAGGAACCGTTCGTAAGTGCGTTTAACACATGTTAGGAAAATCATAACACACAATCATAGGCGTAGGAGGCGGGGGGGGGGGGGGCAATATGCTGAGAATTTTTCGGGCACCTACTGAAAGAAGAAAGAATTGCAATGTGCTTTCAATGGTTAAACTTATTGTAACGACTTCCCCAATAATTGTAACCAATACGGAAGGGTAATAACAAGGAAAATGATTGTATTTTATTGGCATGTGATGTAATAATCGATGAATGCCTATATGATATGCACATTAACATGTTGAACGCGCGCAAGGCGCGCGAAAAATTGTGGTAATATTTTTCGGGCAAGTCGTTACAGCCCCCCCCCCCCCAAATCAAATTAGGCTCCTACGCCTATGCACACAATGATTTTAACAAATTAACGATTCCTCACCATTTTCAGCTTTTAACTAATAAACCTCCGAGAATCGGGTGCAATGTATAGTTGTCGCATTTGTATGCCTACGGGGTCGACGGAAGAGAATCGAATTGGTGTCCAAATGCAAAACTGGGAAAAATTTGCATAAAATGAAATCACATTTTTCGTTTTCTTTTCCTTTTCACAGTTAGAAAGGAGACTTGACTTTTAGCATAGCCAATCCATTGTTTTTTTCATGGGAGTTTCAATAATTAAAAAAGTATCGAAAATGGAGCACACTTTAACGCACAAACCATGAATCTTCCGAAAATGAGATTGGCGTTCCATACATATCATATCAGGTATAAACATATTATGGAAACAATATGTTAATGCAGCATTTTTTTTTGCGCTGGAAGTTGTTACTGTTACGTTATATCCTGACCGGGTAACTGTTTCCATTAGGGTAATTTGAATAAATGGGTGGGATTTATAACTTTGATATGGTTAAATAAGATCAAATTACGCTACAGTTTGTCTTTCGCAAGATGTCGACTCTCACGTTTACACATTTTCATTTATGTACGCACGCACGTCCATCTTTACATATCGCCAATACATTGTAGTGCGTGTTCATGACGTCACTGATTTCAGTCCCGTTCTATAGCAACATCAAACGAAATACCTTTGCTCTTTAAACTTGTTGGCAGGGGCGGACTGGGTCTTAAAACCGGCCCGGGCATTTTCCACCTAGACCGGCCCATTATTCATTGATATGCTACTTACATAGTGATCGCCGTTCTTGGGGAGGGGTCTAAGGGGATAGGGTGCCCCCCTCCCCATTTATATTTTTTTAAGTTATGTAATGCCTAGATGCAAAATGGTGCTTTATTTCTCAATTTTGTAGGTTACAATAATCCTTTAAAAATGACCCAAATATAATTTTCCAGAAGCAACACTTGATTAAACTGAGGAAAGTTAAAAACGTAAACAAAAATAGACAAAAATATTTCGTGACAACATGCTTGAAAAAAGCACGGACAGGTTGCCAATAGCACGTTCTTTTGTTACGAACTAACAGACTAACTAACATGGTGATTTCATTAGCTGATTCCCACAGTTCAAAATTGATTTCTACACAACCCGTCTGTATTCTTTTAACTACTGTGAAAATGGGCTGTAATTTTTACTAGGCTCCCCAGCCCACTGGCCCACCAGGCCACCGGCCCACCGGGCATTGCCCAAATGCCCGTGTGGCCAGTCCGCCACTGCTTGTTGGTCCTAGTTTGATGAACTAAAGACATATTATACCTTCGAATGTTTTCTACTTTCTTTCTACTCTCTTTAATGGCGGTAGAGAATAGCGTCTCCAAAGCTTTACAAATTCAACGCAACATAAAGCTGAGAGGCAACAACTTTATTCTAAAAAATTATAATCACAAATTATAACGCCAGACGTTTTAATGTATTAATGTTGTATTATGTAAACGTAATTAGCACAGTTTACATTAACAAATAAACACGCTTTATACTCCCTTGTCTATCAATGTAAACATATAAGTGATGATGAAAGCACGTTTTCGTAATTGTCATGACAAATATTTAAATACATTTTCTTGTTTATGTTGTCATGGAAATTGTTGCCTTCCATGATTGTCGGCGTTTATATCTGGTTTTGCAGTGTGTCGTAAAGTTATGGTAAGTTGCCTGGTTGAGAAATTAAAAAAATCAAATCGAAGGATCCTCTTTCAGTTTGGTAAAAAATGTATATATTAACAAAAACAATTAGTCCAGCACTGTTTTTTTAGTGACGTTAAAGATGACGTTACTTCTACTCGTTTGGCGACAAACGCGTGCACGATAACACATTTGTTCTTGTGATGGTGAAATGCAGGTTCTGTACGGGTTTCACGGGTAACCTAGGCAATTAGTTTGTAGTTTTTTGGTATATGTATATTATATGATATTTTTCTCAAAGTCCATATACACGCAATGCCGCAGTTTCAGAGGATCAATTAACACATCAACTCACTGCGGACTAAACAAATTCTTGTAGTTGACGAATTCCCGATCCCCGTGTTTCCCAAATCTACTACGAGTCAGCGGAGTCACTCCCAGATTAATGTATGTCGTCCAGTTACAGAGTTGTTGACAATTAACAATTCATAATCATGGAAGTTAAATATGAATGTAAGAGACTGACTTCGGTCAGCTTGCGGCTTTGATAAGCCAATGAAGCTTCTTCGCGAGTTCCTGCTTGCAGGAGGATCTAATATACATACCTACATACAAACACACATACATACATACACCCATACATACTTGCATAAACTCAAAACCCTATGAATTATGTTTCCTGGTTTCGAATTACTGTGCTATTTCCAGCCATTCAGATCCCTAAATAAGATTAGTCACATGTAGTTAACGTGTTTGAGTTAACAAGTATTGTCCCTTCCTCATTCAAAAAGGTCTTGAAATGTGAATAGGTACTGTTGGTTGAAATTTCAGGCGTTGATGATCGTCTGCATAGAATATAGTTGTAAAGGGAGACAACTTACAGCAAAAACTCTCTTGCGAGCATACTCTTAAGCAACCTTTTCTGAATAAGAAGATTTCACGGAATCCGTTTTTCTTTTACTGCTTGCTTCGAAGTCATCGATATATCGGGGCATAATCCTATTGAAAGGATGCGATATTCTTGCTGCTTGCTGCAATGTAAACAAAGACATTGAATTGTGAGCTTCTTGTTAATAAAGATATTCAGATCCGTTGTTCAAATGAGAGTAAAACAGGATGAATAGAGATTTCGTTAAAGGCAGTGTCATTCAATGTTACCAATAGATTGTAGCCAACCAACAATACCAATTTAAGCTCATAGAGAGTCAACTCGTCAAATGGCTCAGATGGTAGAGCAGAAGAGTGGTAACCTGATGAACCGAGTTCGACTCCACCAATGGTTATACAAGTTTAAAATGTATTTTTCTCTTTCAGTAGTCGACGCTGAAGTCTTGATATATTAATTCAACCATATAATTTACTAGCTGATGTGATGGCCGATGCGTTAAAGAGGGTGACAAAAGACTCATTCCTCCTCGGTCGTATAAATCGTGGCTAGGGTTCAAGACAGGCATGAGGCGATAATACCTCTGGCTGTGGCATGGTGCTTTTTGTGGCCTAGGATCCCGTACCATGTCTCCCTTGTTGTCGCAAAAGAACCCGGGAGGATGCGCAGAGAGTCGGTCAAATCGGCCAGATGCGTACTAAGTGGCGTGCGTGAATCCTTGCAAATGGCCAGAGTGTCGAAACACTCTCTGCGTCCAGCATGCTTGCAGCCACCGTCCACTGAATACGTGACCTGATGAGGCGCTATTCTCCTAAAAGTGAATCTACGGATGCCTATCAGAGCCATATAATTTTTTTTATATTAAAAAACACCCTGTTTCAAACTAGCGCCATCGAATTCCTTAAAAGCCGTCTTTTTTTCTTATCACTCTGAAGGTGGAATGAATTTCATTGTAATGTGTTATTTGTGGTAAGCCAAGCAAAACATTCAAACAGTCATGCGGTTCACAATGGTTTGCAGGAACTTAATTAAACTCATTGCTTGAAATAAATGTGTTGGCAAAGATTTACACAATACCAAAACAAGCATTACATTCGTTGGAATGCCAGAGACATACAAGCCAGCAAGACCATGAGATAACATTTTAATATATATATTCAATCTATATCACATATATATATGGTCCCATTATAAGCAACAGTGTTGTAGCAAATTATAAGCAACAGTGTTGTAGCAAATTCTCATACCGGATAGTAGGTAGTTTCGGAAACTGAGTGATTATTAAGAACTTTGTTTGAGATTCACAAAAAATATTTTGATAACTTCAGGAACATAATTAACTTTGATATGCCGTGGACCGTTAAAAACCACTGCTCTCGGTCTAGCTAGGGTTGCATTTACTTATTTTTTGTTTCTTTTTGGAATGACCCTTTAAACAGTTAAGGTTCCCTAGTTAAAGTGACTGGACCTTTTAGTTTAGTACACAGCCCATCAGACTAGTTCCTCGGTTGCACTACTAAACTCAATGGAAGAAATTAACATTATATGGTCTCAAATGACATGTTTATAATTTATTACAAATTTGTTAAGGACACATGATGTTGAATGCCATCCAAGGGTGCTCTGTTGCTTATATGAAGATTAACGAACATATTCTGGTTGACCTAAAAAACAACGGATTAACATTAACTATAAGAACTGCAGTGAGGAGCCGACGTCAACATCAAGTTAGCCTAAACGAATATTCCAGAAAATTAAGTTTATTTAACGATACATATCTTGAAAAATACTGGAATAGCTACACAAAAACATTATTGGACTCAAAGTTGTCTGTTCTCTTTGTATTATAACATATCAAGACTAAAATTCTGCCTTATTCATTATTTAATTATTTAAGTGAGTTGTCAAGTTACAGCAAGATCTATCTGTCGATCATTCTCCCATGATTGAATACCGGGACTGTGTGATCATCGTCGGGTGTGTATCACCATTCCCCTCGAAAGTGAACAGATACTTTTTAATAAAAAATCGCCCAGGAAAGAACCTGGGCACGAAAACCAAACTACCGAACGACTGATCCGCTCTCAACCCCAGTCCCCTTGCATCGGGACTGTGACTGTGTGATCATCGTCGGGTGTGCATCACCATTCCCCTCGAAAGGGAACAGATACTACACATGATCTTAGCCAAAAGGCCGAAAACAGATACAACATAAGAAGCAAGGCATGAAAAGAAAATGAAGGTGAATACGTCTGTAACATAAATACAAGACCTTTGTTAACTT
Source organism: Apostichopus parvimensis (assembly GCA_000934455.1). Classification (NCBI taxonomy): domain Eukaryota; kingdom Metazoa; phylum Echinodermata; class Holothuroidea; order Aspidochirotida; family Stichopodidae; genus Apostichopus; species Apostichopus parvimensis. The sequence continues at coordinate 12,132 of KN884534.1, forward strand.
GATTACTCCTTGCATTAATACTGAACAAACAACCTTGCTTCTAAGTATCGAAAACGGCCCACCCATGCCTTAGAACACCTCATTTACATAACAATATGATTATTAATTTACATAAAAAATCAAAACGAATAGTTTATAATATGATATAAATTGTGCGAAATCCGATTATTTCTGTAGCAGCTCGCGTTATATAGTTCGTCTCATAGTAATATTTAATTGATTGTGAGTTTTAAGTGAGACAATTATTGCTTTAGATATGCTAAAATATCATACATATGCAAATCTTATAAAACAACAAACTTTTTAGCAATTTAGGGACCATTTTTGAGCATTTATTCAGCTAAACGGTATTTGATAATTTTATATCGTTCACAGGGTCAGAGACGCTGGAAGATGGTTTGGAAGGTGCGGGTAGGGGGGGGGGGGCAAAAACCATGAGAGGCACTGGGACATGATTTGAAGAGGTATATCCCAAAACATATCAACGTGCCCCGACAGTATGAACCCTCTGTGCATTTTCAAGACACCGGCACATCTTTTAAAGCACCGCCTATAAACTGTTTCTTTCTTAATTATTTCTAACAAACTGACATTTTTAAATAAAATTAGGGGACACTTTTGCATTACAAAAATGGGCCAAAAGTACTTTGGATTAAAGAAAACTTGGTATTTATAAAGAGGGCCATTTGGAGGGTTTCCCCCTGAAACTGGGGAACACGTGCCCCCGCCCAGCCCAGCCGTCCCTGACCAGAGTTATATAAAACTGAACGACATAGTCCTCGTTTAAAGTTTGGTACCATCCAAGCGATATACTTCATGTTATAGTTCCTATGATATGGATATAAGTTTATGGGAAAGAAAATCTTGTCTCTGACACAAAAAAAACCCTTGTATTTAACAAAAGAAGAAGAAAAGATTTGGGATGCAAGAAATACTCTAGAAAAGGATCACATTCTCAACACGAAATATATCAAACAGGGGGTAGGAGCCGGGGGGGGGGGGGCACTGGGGGCACGTGCCCCCCACCCCTTTTTTTCAAAATAGCAAATGTGCCCTTCTGGCAAATAAAATGTGCCCCTTTGATGAAGAACTGTCTTTTGGATATCTTAAGCCTTTGTTAATTTTAATATTTTATTTTAATTACTTATTTTTAGTCTGTACGTGCTATTTTTAAAATGGCATTCCATATCTTCTTGTAGCACGGTCAACAATAAACAATTTCACTAAATAAAAAATCAATGTTGCAGCTCATTCTACTAGTATATTATTCTATACTGTACAGATGTAGATTGATAGAGTTACGTGCACCATAATAGTATTGATAGCATATATAACACATCATATATATTTAAGTGATATGGCCGGTGTGTATCGGTTTATAACGAGCATATAACGAGTGGTGGTTGTGGAATGAGAAAGTGCCCCTCTGATGTTTTGCCCCCCCCCCCCCCCACTTTTTGGAAGCTTCCTATACCCCTGTATGTGTGTGTTATCAAATAAATGGGTCTCTCTCCACCTTTATCTTTCATTTTCTCTCTCTCTCTTCTTGACTTTATATTTTGTCTTTAGCAGAATCCTTCTTCAGTTTTGCAATAAATGTCAATTTCAGATTTAGACATACATAAATTTGACGCATGTGTGTCTTTGTTGTTAACTGTATAGTAACTTTACAATGTTTTTCATCTTACTAATGTTTACTATACTTACTACCTTAACAATGAAAACGGTAAACAAACAATCGTAATGCGTCACCCAGTTATACAAATGTCTGTTTCAATTTATTTCTTCGGTCTAGGAGAATGACACTAATGGAAATTTCTGTGAAGACTTCTTTTTACGGGGTATCATTTGTGGGTTTCTATAGAAAGAAAGAAAAAAGGTAAGCTACTTTAGTATTTGGGAACTTTGAGGTAATAGAAGACGGTAATAATGAGATATCTGGAGAGGGTAGTTTGATAAGTTCAATAACAAAAAATATGCACCATTAACATCCAGGAAAGGGCGACTCGGGTAAGACGTTAAAATGCAATAAACTTCTAACAAATGTAAAAAGGGTGAAACAAATGTTTAAGATTTTATAATTGCAAATCTTTTCAAAGGAGGCGCATTCGTTCCTCCCCACCCCTCCTCCCCGCCCCTACCCCTCCTCCCTCTTTTCCTCCACAGTTAATGTTCAAAAATGTTCATATGTAGCTTTGAAATGTATTTTTCCCGTAATAATTTAACAATTTTGACATATACGAGTAGAGGAGAGACAAATTAGACAATTACATAATATCTAAATTATGAAAATTGCTCTCAGTGTTGACGTAAAAAGAAGAAGTTAGGTTAAACTCATATACAATCTGCAAATTATGAAAATCTAGGGTACTCCTTTAACCTCTGAATCTGCAAGAGATTTTAAGATCTAGTTTCACCATCAGGATTATTATTTCTTTTGTTTTTGCGCAATTATCGTGATGAGTTTTACCAATTCATGATTTATATTGGTTAAATGCAATCTTATGTCAATCAAGTCCCTTGTCTCGTGTAACGCGATAACGATGGAATGGTTTCTTCATAATGAGAACGAAGCCTACAGGTTTTTCCTTCAATGTGTTACATTTCTGCCGGTTCAGCATATTATATATTTGACAATCAACGGTAAAGATAATGTACGTGACAGTGCCGCGCCCAGGATTTCAAAGATGGCCGAGGGGGGAGGGGAGGGAAATTCACGCCCCGACTGATTTTGGTAGGGGCATGAATCTTTATATACGAGCTCTAGCTTGATGAAACACTTTATATAAGTGGGGTGTGGCTCAGGGGTAGGGTCGTTGAATGCGACCTCTTTTGTGGGGGTTGCGAGGATCCTCCCCTAGAAGTTAAATTTTGCAAAATGAAAATTCTGAGGTCATCACATCAAAGTGCCTGTATATACTACTTAGTCTAACACACCACCGAATGCACATGGCTTGGTCAGTTTGTACTGTGACTATAAGAGACAACCGTAAAATCGGTATAAACTGAAGTGTGTTATTACACATGTTAGACCTGTCAGCAGATGCTACTGTGCACCCAAATGTATATGGCTTGATCAGTTTGTACTGTGACTATAAGAGACAACCGTTATATATAATCAGTATACACTGAAGTGTATTATAACACAGTAACACATGTTAGACCTCTCAGCAGATGCTACTGTGGAAAAGATTACGAACAGACGAATTCATTACTCAAAGGCTGTTTCAACTAATGACTGGTTAGGAGTCTAAACAACTGTCCCTATATGTTTGGCTAGTAAGGGTACCTTGTAAAGATGGATCAAATTGCAGATTTTATGCGTTTAAGTGTCATCCATTTTCTGTTAATTTGTGGACGAGATTATGGGCGAAACCTTTAGAGTAGTCTGGTTAATTCAGTCAATCATTATACATAGGATTGTGTGTTTAGTATTTTCTGTTCGTAAGTACTTCCCTGCAGTAGCCAATGGTCATAAATGTAACACATGTTAAGAAACTACAACACACATCAGTTTTAACTGATTAACGGGTACTCACCTTTACCAGGATTAAATCCATGAGAATCGGGTGAACACATAGACCAATAGGTCCGTTCCTCTGATACAATCCTAAAACTAAATAGGATAAAGTAAGACCTTTTATAGCCTCAAATATCCTGTTTTCAATGACAATTGGTTGTTGAATGCCATCCAATTATGCTCTCTTATGAATATAAAGTTAAAGAGCACGTTTTGCATAAAGTATTCCAATTTCTAAAACAATGGATTGACATTAACATTTAGGCCCGCCCTTAATAGCTGACGTCCATGCTAATATTTGGCCTTAAAAATTACTTATATATATTAAAGCTGGATATCTCGAATACCGTAATAAGTTTGGAAACATTATACTAGCATTCGTGTTTTTTTTTTTGTTCTTTTTGGAAGGCATGTCAATACTGAAATTCGGAGTAAAGTCGTCCTTTAAGGATCCATACTTCATTATAATTACGTAATCAATATTCGAAATTGTTGTAATAAAACTTATATTTTCAGCAATATCTTAATATCATAATTTTTTGTGAAGATAAGTGGTGATAACGGAGGCTTCCCGCCACCTTTATCTTTACTCAGCCTATGCAAAATATCGTTTTAAAATGGATACCTCTCTATGGTAGCTTTGTTTTAAACATAAAACACCCGTTATTTTTATCCAATGAGATTAACCGTAAAAATGGGGAACTTTGGCAGTTACATTAAAGAGGGTTTACACAACCATATACACTTTCAATTATAAATATCATTTTGATCTAAACTTTATTCCTATAGGCTTAATCATCTGTGATAAACAATTATCCCTCCTCCACCCTTCCTCTCCATCTTCCTCTTACCCTGCCTTACCTCATCCAATTTCGGTATTTATCAATCTGTGGCCCTATAACATTCCTACACGTGTTTCTCCTACCGGGCTTGAATTCTAGCTCATGTTTAGATTTTCTGACAGCTCTGTATTGATCAAATTTAACGAATGATCGTTCCTCCCTACGTTCCTAAATGTCATCTTTGATATATTGAAACAGATGACGCTACGACATCCGTGAATCATTAGAAACGACTGATTATTCAACCTATGCTTGCAGCCTCCATACTATACTATAAAACATAGTCGCTGTCGTTATTTTATGTTCAACTTTTAAAAGGCGATTTTTGTTTTTCATTAGTAAAGAAAATCCAGTTAACTAAAATATCTTATCCTTTCTTCGGAGAATTCGTCCAAAATTGTAAAAGAAGTCATTTTTTTGAGGTTTTCAATATGCTGGGTGTATTCTATACATATCTTTTTAGTTTTATTAAATTTGTACAGTACCATTTTCAAAAGATGCCAGATTGGTTGAAGCCTCAGTACAATTTTTATGTAAATGAATAACTCGTTTCCGCGTTTATTGATAGTTGACATTGTCGCAATTTGTACCACAAGTGAACTTGAAGCAAACAGGTGTGACGTCACAGCTTGAACACTGATAGCAGGGAGTTCCCATTTGCTTGAGGGCAAATAATTTTGTTTTTCCATAGGATTTTCACTTCGTTGATTTGACCTTGGATTTGGACAGGGTTCCAGTTTTTGCTTTAGGGGATGTGTAGTGATCGATATCCCAACGACTATGGTGGTGTATTAATATGTTAATGGCTCCCAATTTTGACGAGAAAACTTGGATAAACATTTAAAGAAAAACATAAAGAAAACAAATTTGTCCGTGTTTATCTATGACATCACACCCGTTTGCATCAAGTTCACAGATTGGTACAAAACACATCAAATTCAAATGTTGTTATCTCGAAAAAACGATACGTAGAAATTGACTGCAAATTTCATTAGGATGTTAAGATTATGTTCCTTTTATTTTATCATGAAACAGAAGTAAATTTTAACTGGGCGGATTATCCTATTAATGGCCGAGTGTCGTATTTTATCATTCACCAGTCAAATCAATCAGGGAGATGTTAGAACCTCTGTTCAAATCTAACGCAAAAGAAAGCGTTGACCAAAGCATACTTAAAGGCATTGAAGACTCGCCCCAAACCGCGTGCCGCCCTCTGAAAAAAAGTTAATTTTCCGTTGCTTGCAAGTGAAGTTTTCTTCTTGTCGCTACAAAATGCAGACAGTAATGAAACGTGATACCTTGTTATCTTTTATCTGGACCTGAGATGTCCATCGCTGCTAAGTACACTTTGCTGTGGGTATTGACCGTAGCTGTATGTATTGACTGTACACTAGTGTCTAATTACTGACGGTAGCAAGCTGTTTGTGTATAACACTTCTGTTACACCTCATTCGAAACTAGGTCAGATTACCGGCATCAGACGTTTCTTTGTGCGCGAGTCTTCACTCCCTTTAGCTGGATGTGCATATCATCGTCTGATTAGCGGTTGCCTAATTTACATGTGAAGTTCTGGGTCGACGTGGTTATCTCGATCAAGTTAAGTACACGGTAACTACCGACATATACTTGTAACATACCATACCGGCATATTAATTATTTGACTGACAAAACATTTGAACTGCTCGGAAGTGCGTTGTGACTAATTTATAACGAAGTACAGATACCCTTATAGTCTCTTGTCTGAAACACGTCACTGTCAATTCTTTGAACATTGTTGGTTGAAATAAAGTTGAATTGAATTGAATATGTGGTCATGCAAACAGAGGGCGAGATTTCACAATTCTAATGATACGGTTATATTTGCCGAACAAACCGCGGCTGTGACATCTGAATTAGTTCAACATACCTATATATTTCGCTGTTTACGAGAATGTCCATTCTAGATGGTTGTATGCACCACCACCCCCACCCCACCCCCCACCACCGCCTCCGCCCGTCTCCAACCCTCCATTCCGAAAAGTGCGAGAAGCGAAGACATAAATATTGCTAGAAATCCTTAAGTGCGGATGGTGCTGATCATGCCATAAGTTTAAATAATTTGTGAAAGTTAAAAAAAAACAAAAAAAAACTATGTATTCCATCGTTTTGTACGGTAATGTTACGTATATACGCGTGGGAAGTTACACTCGGTATGTTTCATGATTATGATTGCATATATGTACATACATTTCGGCGAGTTCTATGAAACTGATTAAAAATTGAAATTCCGCTCAGGAGGTGACTAGAAATATTACAATCATGAAGATAACATCACTGCTTGGGGGATACATATAGAGGAGGAAACTGTTGAGGAAGGAGTATGTTTCGTTTTGTTTCGAACTGTACATCAATGCATATTTATATCATTAGTTTCGCTCAGAGATACGGATTTTGAGTTTTAAGCTGCTATATATACTCTTAGCTTAATGTAAACCGCTCAGTCTACTATCATCAAAACATAATGGTAATGCCACCGAGTGGAATTTGCCTATGGTGGCAAGCAAGGTTGTCTAATTGTATAACTATACAAATTGTTACTGTATGTATCAGAATACAAAATCAAAGGACAAGGCAGGAGATGCGTGTCTTTCTCAGAGACTATAGGCATACTAGGGGTATACCCGAGGGTCAAATTGAATGGTAATAGTTATATTATAATGAACACATGAGTCCTTAGGCTCTGCTAGGTCACGTGAGACGAGTGACGTCAATATTCTTAATATGTTTACACTAAGGCTTTACAATTTAATGAACTTGCAAACTTCTACTACTATTACTACTACTACTACCACTACTACTACCACTTTTTTCGAATTGGTCTTGTGTCATAGCGAATTATGAGTATACACCTTAGCGTGATTCCCGATGTAACACGAAACCTGCTGTAAAGTTCCCGTATTCACTCCCCTCCCCCCTTAGCTCCCCCTCCCCTTCCTTTCAGAAACAGAAACTGAACGTATTACCCAACTCCTTTCAACTGTCCGTCAGAGAGATACCTTTAAAATGTTTGGAAATTTTATAACAAAAAATCTAGACAAATAAAGTAAGGTCAGAATCAGGGGAAAAAACAGGTTATCTGAAGTGCAAAATTTGTAAACGTACATTGGCCGTATTCATTTCAAAGAAGTGATAAAGTTTCTTGATATTCTTATTCTATATGTCATGTATACTACTGATCTGAAGTGCTCTCTTTTCTTCTTAATAAACCTACGCAATTGAATCATATTTATGATATCTTATTTATGGGTAAACACGTGTGAATGATTCGAATTCATGCGTAATTCGGCGTTTTAGGTTTCTCATAACATTAACAGATCTGTTGGCTCATATCTCCAACTCGTGCAGTGTTCACAGATGATGATACCCGACACGAAAACAAGAATTTCACTTAACCTCACCCGCCCCACCCACCCCACCCACCCCCTCTTCTAGTGTTTATGTGTTCTTGTGAAGACTACCATGGTTGCAAATACTTTTGTTGACCAAGTCGTGAGCTATTTTCAAAAAAGAAAGAAAGGAGGAATTCGAATTTTGAATGTAATCAAAGAACTACTTTCAAATATCGCCTGCTGAGTTTCTAAATATCTTGAAAAGTATCCAAAAAAAGAGTATCAAAACATGAAACTCTGTCCATATTGTTCTCCAAGAACATGCATAAAGATAAAAGATCATATATAGTCTTTGATTCACTCAAAGGAAAAGCAATAGATAACAATAGAAACAACGCAATTGATAACACCTGAATGGATTGGAAGTATGATGACGTATTGCAATAACATTATAACCTACATAATTGAATGTGAACCTTTACTTTAACCTAACATAGAAATGTCTGTCTGCCAATGTCAGTCAGTAATTAATATTAAAGAGATATTCCGGTCACAAAATATGAAGCTCTCCAAAATTGTTCTATATATCAACCATATATCAACCACTTAGTTCAGAACTTATATACAACTTATATAACTTATCTACAAATGAATTAAGAACTTTATTTTTTTCTCTCTTTAAAGTTGTCTATAACTATTGTGCATATATTTTTAATTAATGCATCTGGCAACAGCAACTTGAATGGTAGTATCGAGAACAATTGTCATGGTGACGTCATAGATCTGTCATCGCGATCCATTTCCTCGAGTAATGAAGGGATAATGTTACATGGAAATAAGCTATACACACATTTAAACAACATCTATAGTAACGTACACACGGTATTAGGATGAGGTCTTTCATGCATGTAGGTATACTGACATCAGCAAAATCTTTTAATCTGGCAGCTGAGGACAATATTGCTTTATTTCAGGAAAAAAAATAAGAGGTAAGAACATAAATAACAAGCCTCATATACATATATGATACCGTGCGGTGCAGCCCTGATATATATTCTATTAAAAAGCAAATGACATCGGCTAACCCGTCGAAGGGAACACTTATTTGTATATGGTACTCCCTTTATTGTTTTATTGTGCACAATGGGTCATCTTCTGCAGCTATGTGCACCGATGCCAGACGCGGATCCAGGGGATATTGGGTGTATACCCCCCCCCCCTCCCCTCTCTCTCATTCCTCTTAAATGGATTGGACTTCAATGACCTCAGGGACCGGCACACCTCGCCTGTTTGTAAAATTCGTAATCTGCCCGATTTATACTGTAGATGTTCCCTGTAAATGTTCCACACATACACACTCACACACACATATATGCATATATATATATATATATATATATATATATTTATATGATTCATACGCATGCCACTCCCCTGCAGTGAATCAGTGTATACGTAGAAAAAAAATTGTCAAAGCAAATTTACCAGAAATTCTAGACCTGTTGAATATTGAAGATATGTTTCAAGTATATATAGGACGTCTTTCAGTCAATTCGGATTGTACATAACAAAGAAAAATAGGCGTCGCTTATTTGGAGACAATTTTCAATTTAAGCCTTAATTGCTAAAGACAATCATTCCCCTGAGTGCACATTAATTATGTTCATCTTCAATTTTATTTCAACTTATTATTCTTCCTTCTTTTCATTCATTTAATGTTTCCCTATATTGAACAGATTTTGTTGAATCTATGATTAGCAATCTACAAACTTTATCTTAAAGACACTTTATATAGGTAGATTGTCTATATGCATGCGTGTGAATTTAAGGGGGGTACCTATACATATATAAGTTAGTTCCAATCTCTATATTGAAGAATTATGCGCTTAAACTCTTGAAATATTGCCGCTAGCGACATTAAATTTGAATTTTGAAAGGTTCAAGAACCGCAAGATCAGTATAGTTTGATACTATAACATCACACAAACTCATTCAAACTCTGAATGAGCCACCAAAGGAAATAAAAACATAACAAAAGAGAGGTAGCGAAAAAAAAAGGGGGAGAGGGAAGCTTGATTAGAAAATCTCACATTCTTGTTATATTTAATGCGTTGTATATGCTCCATTCATTTAAAGGAGTCATCATAAATATATAATAAATAAAAAATGAATAAAAAGAACTTACAGAGGGAAAAACATAAATAAATAGATTTACTTTTATAAGTGGCATTTGAAGCAACGAGGCTTACTAGCAATCGGGAGGTTCCGGGTTCAATTCCCGACCGGGTCATAGTAAGGTGGGTTTTATCCAAGAGTAAGCTACGGTTTTCCCATCTGAAATGACTTTCTAAATTGAAAAGATTCCAAATTTGAGTTAATATGTTGAATTGGAAGCCACCCGACGTGTAAGTTATAATCCATAAGCCCTTGCGGGTTTCTCCCACACTTGTGGTCGCTTAAGCGTCTTAAAAGAAAACTGCTGATTTTTACTTTTATTATTAGTATCATTAAAGTGTGTATTAAAGAGAAGCACTGAGACATATTGCTAAACCAGTAGGAAGGCCCATGACTACCTTGCTTGGAAAAATAAAGTCGCAATTTAAGGACGTTAATATTAACAATTTCGAGGAAGCAATAAACCTTGCACAAGATCGTGATACGTGGCGGAGGTTAATCACTGAGCATGTCGGATAGACGAGAATCAACTTACTACCACTACTACTACTAAGTGTGTATTGTCTCGTTCAGTAGTTATAATTGAATTAAAATATCGTACTTCCATTAAATATTCTCAAGGACCGGATTAGTGTCATCAATTTTATTTTGAAAAAGACAACTCAGAGTTATTTATTCAAATTTTCTATTATGATTCATGAATTATAAAGCTGTACTTTTTGAGAAATGTTATTAAAATTCCTATATGGAAGATACAAATAGGTAATTGATTTTAAGTCAAGTAGAAAGAAAAACACCTCGTAAAGGCTGCTAATCTACTTTGCATTTTTATTACTCGACAAATTGGCTCAAGAGAAGTAATACGCTTAATACGTCCTCAATGGCAGTTGCTCGGACCCACACAGTGTGCCGTACGTGGAAGCTGTGCAGCTCATGTACCCATGGGTATGTTGTGGGATTACACATTTGGAAGCTGTGTAGCTGCACGCAGATCTGCACATGGTATGGAAGTACTCGGTGGTACATTCAGCAAACGAAGTGTTATATGCGGAATCTGTTATAACCATACGCTCAGACATGAATGGTACACAGATAATAGAATTTATAATTGTTAGTTACTTTCACGATTAAACAACAAATTTCTTTGTCGCACGTTAAATCCAGGATTTAATAATAACTCATGTAACTTCTTCTTTGCGAAATCATGTCAAATTGAAATTTTAGGGGGAGTTAGTTAGTGGCTTAATTTTATCATTGAACTAAGATTATTTCCCTAAATATTGATAACTGACAAATGTTAGGATATTAATTTTGATTCAGTTTTACCAGAAATTCAAATATATGAGTGGAAAAAATGTATAGAATTATAAGAACATGCTACAGTTCAGGTTGGTTTATGCTGGTACATGCGTATATGAGAGTATATTCCTTTAAAGTCTTATTGCCATCAGCGGAACCCGTTCTCGTTTTTTTTCCATCTTCTTTTCATGAGTTTTGATGGATAGTTTCAACAAAATTTAAAACTACCCTGAGAATGATCGCGTTATAAGTGTATTTGTTAAATTGCTAATCAGCTTAATTTAAGAGAGTAGTAACGACCGCTGAAAGGGAAACATTATGAGTCATGGCCCTTGTGATGGGATTTTTCAATTTCATTATTTCCCTATAAGTTTGAAAAGTGTGCCTAAGTTCAATCCTTAACTTCTTTCCTTCGTTATCTGGTTTTTGTTTTATCTGTTGTTTTTCTTGTGTGTGTTTTTTTTTCAAGAGAATATTCAATCTTGACGGGCTGACATTGTCTTGAATAAGTGCAGGAATGCTTTCGATCCATGGGGAATATTACATCCCAAACGATGAAATGTTAAAGAGACTTTAACTGACAGAATATTAAGCAGAGAATATTTGGCCTGTGTTCGGCAGGATTTTGAATGACATATACGAAATATTGAACGTTGCTTGGAGCTTATAGTTGGTGGAATAGTATAGATATAACGTTATGCACCATGCGAATATAACAAGATACCAGAACAGAAAATATGTACTGTTATCGTTTTGTATACTTCTCAAAGCGACACATATTTACGATTTACCATGACAGACAGAGGGTTGGACGAGGGTATGTGGGGAGGGGGGGGGGGGGGGAGGTCAAGAGTGGGTATACCTACACTCGTTGATATCACATCTTCAGTATACTTCCATGACACTTCTCTACGATTTATTTCAACGCCACAAAACGGAAGGGAACTATCACAAAAACATCGAAAACGGGAAAGTTGAAGGTGATATTCGAGCATGCGTAGACTCTGACAGTGGCGTAGGAAAGTACTTTTGAGTGGGGGGGCTGAAGACTGATGGCCGGCCTGGGGGAGGGGTCTTTTTTGGGAATTTTTTGGCATTTCCAGGTGGCCTCAGATGCAATTTGGTGCAATATAGCACACTTCAACACCCACTCCATTTTGTAAATAATTTTGCATTTTCACCTGGCCTTAGATGTAATTTGGTGCTCCAAATGTGATTTTTTTTCTCATTTGGAAATGAAAAAGGGGTTTTCTGACTTGCGGAGCGGGGGGGCGGAATGATACTTCCGCCCCACCATATTTTTCACTGGGGGGGGCTGGCGCCCCCCCCCCCAGCCCCACCGGTTCCTACGCCCTTGGACTCTGACATATTATAATCACAAACAAGAAACATTTAGTTCAGGGAGTTAATGGGACTGACAGACAAAGTTTTAGTTTAAAAAACGTTTTTCTATTTCTTTTGCTTTCGGGCTCAAGTTTTACAAGTTGTTCTCCCAATTGAATACGATCAATTATTGCAGAGTTTGGTAAAGGAGTTTAGATGATTGCTTAGCCTGCAAGAACAAAAACTTTCTTTCCGAAGGGGGAATTACCCAACCAATTATTGCGTAATGGAAATAACAGAATAACCTTGAATTATTACACAAACTACATGTATGGCATTTATCAAATTAGTATAATGTGCAAGTAGGGCCTATAAGCGCTGCAGTATTATTAGTAATGATGTTCCTCCTTAGGTGAAATATATATTAGTCACATGAAGAAAAGAATATTAAATATCATGAAACGTTCATAGAAACGTTTAAGTGACTTAAAAGGACAAGAACGGCGTTCTGTCAGTAAAGATGGATGTCTACCAACTATATGCAAGACAATGGTTGCAGTTTCAGAGTGATAACAACGTTACACCTCTGGAATGCTCCTTTAAGGCTAAATTGATGATGACGTCAGCTCCTCGTTGCAGGCCTTTAATAATGTTTATGTTGAACCGTCTTTGAATACCTTTTCTAATAACTCAACCACAACAGGTTCTTTTATAACTATATATGCAACACAGATCACCATTGGATGATATTTAACACAATTTGATCTTGTTAAAAAAATATATAAAAAAAAAGAAACTGTATTGTTTTGGGAACATATTACTTGAGGCCAAATGTTGTCTCCTGTTGATTTTTTTTATCTAAGGACCCACTTGATGGTCTGCATATTAGACTATATATGGATCTACTTGATGGTCTGCATATTAGACAATATATATGTTGACTGAATGTTTAAAGAGTCAATTTACATAGAGTCATTTCCAAAAGTATAAAATGTAGACTAATTGCATTGTTTTTTATAACTGTCAACAACATGACAACAATTATATTCTGTGCCAAAACTCATCAAGTATTTTTCACTTCCTGTGGTGCACGGATACAAAATGCAGACGAGTCCGAACAACCTGCAGCGGGCAGGAACGAATGCAGGATGTTTCTGCAAGTTTTAAGTAGGGCTATATAGAGGGATAGATAAAATTGAAATAAGGAGATTTTACAAAGTGTAACTCCAAAACATTCTTTGGGGGGGGGGGGAGTGGGGGGTTGTGATCGATGTTCTACCAAACCTACCTAGTACACAAAATCAGATAACATTCATGATCATGGTTAGTCTTGTTAAGACCCTAGTATGAAGCCTAGTGTATCTTTCTTTTTCACAAAGCTATTTTTCCGTATTAATATAGCTGTACTGCACCGAGAACGCCCGCGGCAACGCTTTAGATTGATAATAGGCTTTCGGACAGATCCTCGGGCATGTAAAATACAGTGGGCAAACACATCCGTGGTAGGCAGAAACGGACTCTGAGGCATGTACAGTTTGAACGAGAGTAAAAGAGTATTACAAACGACTTGGCCAAGACTAGATCATG
>KN884534.1:32613-77844 GCA_000934455.1 Apostichopus parvimensis
AAGTGTCTGAATGAAATGATATTTTCAGTTTATAATCCGTGTCTTAGAACTATTATATTGCTCTAGATATCTCATCCTCAAACTTCCCGACAATTAGGATGGAGTAGGGGTATATGGTTGGATGCTTAGTCCGTATAACTATGGCTACCATGAATATAATGTCCGGTATATAGTATCAATTATATAGTCATCGTAATATTATTTGTAATTATTAATTGTTATTTATATTATTAAATGTAAATCGAGGATTTCACGCAGAGGGAGTACTGTCCTGGGGTCATTATATAGTGTCTATTCCCATCTACGTGGGTTTGGAGGTACTCCTATTAGAAAAAACAATAATAATTTAGACGTAAAATGGTAGTACAATCTGTGACATACTTAGGCTATAAATTAGGTCTATATAAGTAGCTCTAAACGCAAGGTTTTGCTAATAAGAAATTTTGTCTGATGTCGAGAATATACAGAGGAAGCAAATATTTCTCGCCAAAAACCAACTTGCAAGGCCACGGGAGGAGGAGGACAGGGCCGGGGCCTAGGTCCAAAATATTTATGTGCCACCCCCCTCCCCCTTGAAAATCTCCAAATTGTCAGAATTGTTTTTCTCTCTCCCTAAAAAATGCTAGCTACACCCCTGGTTGAAGAAATGAAAATGACGATTGTGCTTTACACATGTCCAATAAATTGGTACCGTACGTCATTACTGATCTAAGCGGTTATGCTAAGAGTAAAATAGTAATCGCTGCTGTATCTTCCATGACGTCTGTTGCACAACGTTATGTGCGGTGAATAAGTGGTGGTGCTATTGATATATAAAGATTATTTTAAATCCGTGAATTAACTTTCATATCATTTTCGAAGCAAATATGCAAAGAATAGAAAAGAATAGTAGCTGCTGTATAGTCCAAGACACATAGAAACAGCAATCCTCGAAATGAGTGAGTAGGACTGTGCTGAACACAACGTTAAGTGCGGTGAATAGGTGGTGCTGTTGATAAATAGAGATTATTTTAGATGGTACAATAAATGTTACCGCCATTTCGCGTGCTATTTGCTACAAACTGTTAGTAGCCTACCTATACCATTCTTAATTAATTGTTAGAATAAAGATAATCCACTCTAAAGCTGCGAACATAAGTTGTTACTTTGTTCCACCAAAACAAAGAAATAAGAAAAATAACATAAGTAAGAAATAAATAAATAAATAAATAAACAAACAAACAAATAAAGTTATAATGAAGTTAGGCATTAATTTCAAACTTACTCAGCCCAAACGCAAAAATACAGTATAACATTAAATTTGCGTAATAAGAAAATGTTTGTTTCGGAGTAAACGCCAGACACTTTACACTCACTCCCATGGGGGTGGGGTGGGGGGAGTTGGCACAATAGTTTGGACGCTATGGGACACCTCTACCACATGTGTGCCCTGACCCTCCTACGGGCCTGTGTATGCACACTAATACATTACTGTGTAGTAAAAAATGTGCGTCTCTTCTAGTTACAAATCTAAATGGGCCATTTTTTACTCGGAGGTATACCGGTAAGCCTTATTAAGTTCAGGCTTATTAGTAAATGTCTGGTGCTTTATAACTATTTAACATCTATTTTAATGAAAAGGTCATACTTGCATAAATCAATATTCCTCATCACTTTTGTCGTCTTTTAACTCATTAATGAAATTTTCTCTGCCGATACGTTAGAAACCGGCGTTGCCCTTGTGTTACGAGACGTTATTATGCAGTAATTCGGAAATGTATAACTGCAAAAAAAAAGGACCTCTTTGGATATGGAAAGTAGGTGTTATCCTGTCCTACCCCTCACATTATCCGATTTGGTCAATTCTTCCCCTCTCCCGATCGCGTTCTATTGGCGTGCTACCAGTTCATGCACCGTCACTGTGGCAGTGGTTTGCTCAAAATCACACTGTCGTCAGTACCAAAATGTTCGAAGGGAAAAGAAAACATAATAAATAACAACCCTGTCGGTTTCTTCCCGTCCAAGGGATAGTCTGTGAGTCTCAAACTCGACATTAAGCTGGGACAGAGGACCTCGTAACCTATGAGCGGCCATTTGGGACAAAAATGCAGCTATGAAACAAATAAACAAGAAAGAAAATTGAAAAAGAAGAAATATGCAAAATGAAACAAACAAATGTAATACCAATGTAAAACTTGTGAAAGGCACACTTAAAAAGAGAAATAAAAATAAAAAAACAATCATGTAGCGAAACATATCAAACACATGCAACCGAAGGATAAACTAGGGTTCACCGGTCGAAGTTAAAATTGATCCACTTGTCATACCAAAGAGATCAATTGCCACCATAAAAACGAAGACATATTGTAAGCAAAAGAACATTGGCAAAAGCGAACGCTCACACGCGAAACGAACAAGTGCCCGAGAAGAAAAAGAACAAGCGCCACCATCAAGACGAAGATGAAACATAATCAAAGGACATTCGCACGAAATCAAAACGAACGTTTATGGCAAGCCATGTGGGACAAACACTGCATAATATATCAGCGTATTATTCGTAATTTATACGCGTATTAATTGGAATATATATGCGTATATATTATTAGCCAATCATATGGCCCAAATATATCCGCGTATTAATTCGAATATATACACGTATTAATTCGAATATATACACGTATTAAATAGAATACATATGGGGATTAAATCCAATACATGCACGGATTAATTAGAATATACACGAAAACACATTTCCGCTCTTGCTGTGTACATATACCAACGATAAATGTTTTGGCGGGCTCGCGAAATCGCTTCATAAAGCGAAACTTTACACATGTACAACACATATTATATTCGAATTAATACGGGACACTGGGACACTGCCCCATTGATTATCATAGACAGGCCTTGTCGCCGTGACCAATGGTACATACGGGCCGGATGATATGACGCTAAGTCACGACATTTCTATGCAGCAAGGTCCGGTTCGAGCTGCGCCGTTGCGGTGTGCTGAGGGCATTCCTAAAATTATCTAAGAGGCGTACTTAGTTTAATCGCCCTCTGTTTGTCTTGATTTTTTTGTTCGTTGTTTGTTCGTTTTTGCCCACTGTCCGTTTTGATTCTGTCCCAACGTTCGTTTTGATTTATGGGGAAAACTTTCAATCGTGGGGGCGAACTTTTATTTAGTTCTCGCAGTCATGTCGTTTATCGATGGTTTGGTGTAGTTTAATTTGGTCTTTTAGTCAGTTTCCTTTTGGTTCGTCTGTTTCTTGTAATTAGCTGTATGATCATGTTAAGTTTCTTCATTTTGGTCTGTTTATTTGTTCTTTTCTTGTTTAGAATGTTTCATCTCTATATCCGTTCAGTCTGTCTGTTATGCACTATATTCTTATTATTGTTCATTTTAATCTTTGTTCTTGTTTGTATCTTGTTTCATGTTGTATTTTTTGCCCAATGGCCGCCCATACGTTCCCCGACATTCAAATCAACGTGGAATCTGGGAAAATTCGTGTAGCGCCTTTTGGCCTACTTGTGCATGGAAAAAAGGTTACGCAATCGATACGATACGACAGTTGTTACGGTACATAGTTTCTGTGTTAACTGAACGGTATCTGTTAACTCTCACACAGTGTTGTGTTTCATGAGACTCTACAATACAGTACAAGTACAAGGAAAGCGAACGAGAAGCCGTAGTTACTGTTAAATTTGCAAAGCATACTACACCGATTTCAAAATTCACTGTGGGAAAAACTTCGTTACCATGTGTAAAATATTGTATTTAGTGTTATTTTGTATGGTTTGGTTACAAACCACCCATTGTTTGTGTAAGTATTAAACTTTCACTATTTAGACCCACTGTTACTGTTAGTGTTACTACTATAGGAGTAGGAAGTAGAATATAGCCTCGTTGGAACCTAGGCCTAAGGTAGTAAGATACTTGATTGATTATGCGAAGTAAAATTAACCATCGTCGCAGCGAACTGTCATTTAGAAGCACTTCTGATGATCAAACGTACAGTACGGCCAGATTTTGTGTAGCATTGTTTTTGACATTAATAATAGGCTCCAGAAAGAAAAAGCTGTTTGTGGGGCCACAAAAGGAAGTATTGGATATGCTCGGAAAACACTTAAGTTTCAGCTCAGTTTTTGTGTGAAACATGCATATCACATAGGCAAAAGAATATCATGTAGTCCATGCATGAAGTCCCATGGTTATCATTTCAAGTCCAAATGAGAATATTTTTGCCATGTTACAAAAACTAAAAGGGCATTCAACAATTTATTTTATTATGATACAGTATAGAATTAGTTTAGATGCAAATGATACATTCAAACCAATATAGAACTGTCCAGGTTCATAGCCAGTTCACCTCTAATTCTAAAGTAAAATGAAGAAATATTAAGATCATAAGCGAGTTGATGTAAAGGTTTTCAAGAATGAAATAAGGAGTCAAAGTGTATTGAATTTAGGGTTATATGTTTTTTCTCACATTGACCTTTCTCAGCCTGGATACCATTGTTATTTTATTTTCAAACTAGCTGCCAAACCAATGTCCCAGACAAATTATCTTACGGTACCAATGAATCATGTTCTTGTCTGTCAGATGTTATAATGCTGTGTAGATATCCAGAGTAAACCTTCAGTATATTTTACATTTGTTCAGACACATAGGTACCATAGGTCCAGATTTTCTAGGACATTCTTTTTCTATATTGACAGATTGTTACAAAATGAAAAAAACAAAATTCTGATCTTTTGGGTAGTTCCAACAGTTGTAATAAATACATTGAAGAAAACGTAACCCAAATTTCAATATTCAACCATCTGGCTACTCCAATTTGAGCACAGAAAGGCAAATAGTTCAAAGTAACATTACCTCAACCATTCTGATTGTACGTAAGGTATATTGCTTTTTAACTTTAAATCCGGTACCAGTGTACTGTGGTTACCCTTCAAAATAATTTTCTCACAAAAAAGGAGAGTAAAACCTTTAAGCTAGCCCTCTCTCCAGACCACAACAATTGCCCTTTCTTCCATCATATAAAATATGAGAACTAGATGTAGACATGTTTGTTAGATGTTACAGTATAGTGTAACAAGGACTGGAATTAAAAAATTGCTGAACTATAATCTTGAAATATTGTGAAATTATATATTTTTAGATAGGCAGACCTTAGTCCATTTTTGGGTAGTAACATTTGAGAATATCAGGGAATAATTGAAGTATTTATATTAAAATTACCAATTCTGGAAAATCCCTGGTACACCTGCACAAAAGCGTGTGATGAGTAGGAAGTACTTGCAGACCTTATCTAGCTCCTGCGCATAAGCTGTAATTCTTTGTCCTGGAAGCTATCAGCTCACAAATCACTCAAGCTGTTTGCACTAGTTACACAAACTGCTCAAAAGGTACACTAAATGCATAGCGTGGCTACACAATGTTACACCCTGATAACATGTACCACACAAAAAAGTGAGTCTACACGTATGCATGCTGCAAGTGCCCTTACTAACATATCCTGAAGAAACTGCTGAAAGAAAACTGTTAAATTCAAACAAATGATTTTTGCTCTACATCTTTGTAATTATAAATGTCAAAATTGACCCAGTTTGGATAGCAATTTGCTATTGGTATGCCAGCTAAATTTTTCCCTTGGCCAATAAAGGTAATTAGCCCAAGTTTGCATTGTCAACAGTAGGTGGAAGAACTTATTGTAAAAGAGCTGCATTCTATTTGCACGAAACCATTGATTGGATTGAACATGAAATACTGTAAACTGAGTTATCAAATGTGAGTTCACTGTACATTTGAAGGGATTGATAGTATTCTCCCAGGATTGGCTGAGCTTTGGACAGAGAATTGCCGTCTATAAAATCAACTCCCCGAACTGCAATCTTAGAAACAGTTTTGAGGATGAATAATTAGTTATAACTGTTAAGCTAATTATGATATTACACAATTCTTACATTTTGATCATGCAAGTTTGTTCATGTATGATATTACCTCCCTCCCCCGTCTCGACTGGTAGTCATAAAGGAGTGCTTGTGTTTGCAAGGGGTGGGGGCGGGGAGGGGAAGGAATGGAGTCTTAGCAAAAAGCAGACATAAAATTGGAACTCACTGTTTTAAACCTGAGGTTAGGGTACACAACTTTCTTGTATAATGATACTTTGAACACAAGTGAGTAACCTTTATTCTGTGGAGTTATAGTCGGAATTTGTAGACCTATAATTCTCTGGTTAGTTGTTGTTCTTTAAATTCTCTTCCATAAGGTTTATACTTGCTCTGCCATTTCTGTTCTTTCCTTTCTCTCTTCAGCAAAAGAACACCCAAGTTATCAGATATTAGGGGACAGTGATAGTCTCAAAAGAAGGTTTGCCCGACAATCTACCCCTACCGATGTCGAAGAAGTTATAGAGACCGTAAGTTTAATATCCCACATAGGTTGAGCTAATCGGATTATAGGAAAACAGAAAAATTTGATAGCTTAGTGTTGTCCTGCACAGGAATTTAGTACTTTGCTCTGCAGCAATGTTACTTACTTACATAATTGTGTATATATTTCTTATGAGTTGTGTCAGTGTGTGTCAGGTAGAAAGTGCTTGCTTGTGATTTTAGAAGCAGCCGATTACATATAGCCTACAGTATATATATATATACTGTGTACCTATATTGCCACTGTAGGAGAGTTACATTAAACATATTATGTCATTCATGAACGTAATATTATTGTGACTTGAATAAAACAGAAAACTTTTCAAGATTGCTCAATGGTCTCATTAAAGGTGATGAGATATTTTTTCCCTGAGTGAGGTCAGTGGTTACTGTACATTGAGGAGAAGGAAAGTGGGGTTAGAATGGTCAGAGGTCTTTTGAGAAGGATAATAAATTTACCCGTTTTGTATTCGAAAGTGTTTTATGTATTTTGTCAAATATTAAATGACAAAAAAGACTTGGCGAAGTTTACTAACAAAACATTCTAGTTTACAAGACAAAGAACACACTTATAGCTCTCACTGGCACAGTGGATAATGTAACAGCTGAAGCTGAGCAAAATGATGAGACAACTTGTCACTTTGAGCTATGCCAATGAACAATCAAGTGTGTTTCTTTAAATACACACATTTTGGTTGCATGTGTCCTGATTTAAACGTTTAAAGCATCTTTCTGTATTGATTTTGATTCATGAATATTCAACAGGAAACATTCTGTACTATAATTCATTTACTCATGCATTTCATTAAAGGATACTCCAAGCCCAAAATATCCCTTTGATATGTGCTGGTGAAACTTCCACTCAATTCCAATGTACCATTTTTGAGATATTAGCATTTGAATTTTTCTAATTTTCCACCAAAATTGTTGCACACTGTCAACAGAGTGCTTTGTTTTCCTTGATGTTCTAGTCTATTGTTTTGACCTTGAAATGGATAGGTGGCTAGTTTGCCCATGGAGCTCTGTTTATAGCTCCATGGTTTGCCTTAAGGGGTTGTGAAGTGCACATGAATCCAATGCCTGTGGTGTATTTACAATTGTGAATGTAACAAATTTTGGATAAGAAAAGTAGATGCAAATTTTAAAAGAAAAATAAAACATTATCTGTAACTGTGTAACAATAACATCACACCTATTTGCTACAAGTTCACTTTTGCTATGAAAAATAGAAACTTAAATTGTTAATATCTCAACAACCAAACATAGGAATTGAATGCAAATTTCACCAGAATGCTTAGTTCATGTTCTTCTTGTACCTGTCAAACACTCATTTTGGTCTGGACTATCCTTACAACTGATTATTAGTCAAACCTCAAATACTGTGAGGACCATGGTAATGCAAGTGATACACATTGTATACTGGTAGTCTACTAGTTAATCAGTGTTAATTGATAAGACCTCATCAACTTATCTAGAATGTATATTGGTTTTGCTAATTATTATCTTGAACAGCTGTTGTTAGGAACTTAAGATGTTTACAGTAAAACAAAGATTAAATATAAAAAACCAATTAAAGCAGATAAAGTTTGTGTCATCTGGGAAAGGGTTTATTACTATAGACTATAGTTTTGTGTATGAATGATATTTATGTATTAACTCTCGGGTTTTCTTTAACCCCGCTGCACATTTCCCGACCGATCGCGACCCTTCTCAACCATCGACCGTTGTTACATGGAAAATCGTGGATGGTTGGGCAGTGTGTTTGTGCTTCAGATTACATGACTGATCAAGATTTTGAAAGTTTTACGTGATATTGGCTTCAGTCGGGGAAAAAGGAACATGAAAAGTTATCCCTTCTGTGGCAGTTCACGACAGAAACTGTCCAACCTTAACAACAAATGAAACCAACCATGGGAAAGTGATTGTGCATGTGGACGTAAACGAGCACAGGTCGTTAACAGGAGGCAGTCATTGTTATGAGGTTATTAGAGGGGGGAGGGGAGGAGGGGCAGACGGGGTTCAGATCAGGATTTGGGACAGTCCAATTGGGTCAGGTCCTGGTCAGTCTGGCAGTTTTTTGCAGCTCTGCCTTTACAGACTTTAGAGCTTTATATATTAATTTTTTTGTCAATTTGGTTTTTTTTTGCTGTCTGTAAAATTACCAGCTATGAATTTAATGTTTTTTTTTGTTTTTTTCTCCAGGACTTTCACAACTACTATAATTCCAGTTACTATGCCTCCAGACCAGACTATTTCATTGATTTAGAACGGGATGAAGATGAATTCACGACCATCACTCACGTTGGCCTCTCGTCAGCTCACTTGAGAGCAGCAGTAAGAGTTTCAATCTTTTCCTTTTTTCTTTCTTTCTTTTCGAAAAAAAAATCTATTCCTTTTAATTGTATTATTTCCAAGGTTATACAAGGGTAGGGGAAGGTATATTTGCCCTTATGCCTCTGAAGAGAAAGGGGAGAATTTCCCTAGTTATTTTTGAGATATATTTTCAGTTTCAAACTGATCGATCCCGTTTGGATAATTTTTCAAGAACATACAGTATTGGTCAATATGACATCACATGATTTTACGAATGTTTAAAACTTCTTCCAGTTGTCTTTGCCCCACAGTCCATAAAGTTTTCCATGTCCTCACTTACCTGTCTCCTCACAACCTCAGCACTCTGTCTGCACCGTGCCTAGAGTGAACTGGGTAACCTTTTTTAGCGCTGTACACCCTAGCTACGACCAGTCACCAATGGTCCATGAGCAGGTTCCTCCTGGTTCTACCACCCAAAGTGCTCGGAAAGTTTTCTCGTTTCACACGGTCTGTTTGAATCATATGGAACTGACCAGTAAACCCACATTTAGTATGCTAATGCCATTCATTTTTTTAAAATACCCTCCCCGAGGTCTCAGTGAGGTTAAAGTGTTTCGCCCGAGGATGGCGGTAAACTGTTTCTTGAAGTGTGAAAACATGAGTGACCATCATTGACTGTCTAACATATTTTGGGGCAATATTGATCACCTTCAACATTAAGTGATGTTACTAGCCAACCTATCTACTGTATTGTCTACTTGCCAACCTATCTACTGAATATCTACTGGTGTATTTTGCAGCATTTCTTACAACCTTTGCTTGTATCATCCAACAGAAGGCCACACTCGTTTTGAAAATCTCCAACAAAGGAGTCTCCTGTACTTGTGGTTTATAATACACAGCCTCATTGAATTAACAATTAACAATGGATTCAAATTTTTTGCTCAGGTGGTCACTATTGAGAACGCTGGATATTTATACCGAGGGGAAACAGCAAATACTATACACGTAGCAAGTCTGTTTGCTTTTCTTTTTCGGGACTATATTATATCGAGGTGCAGTTAAAATTAAAATTTGCTCTCGATTGTGAACGCAGCTTAACATGTGACCCTGGTGGAACTGTTTCACACTAGTTTGCTGACACCATAACCACCACTATGATCTCTGTTTGTACCATAAAATGTCTCAATGAACTACCACAAACTACCAAATATTACTAGATATTCATATAAAAATTAATATATCAAGTCGATCAACCTTTAAGATGCCATATTGTTGACAAGTGAAGAAGTTTGTCAGCGAGAGATTAATAATTCCAGTCGATTCCCAACATCTTATAATATGCCCAGAAGCTATTCTATATTAGTGTTAATCTTATGTAAAGTGCAAATTGGGAAGATTTTTGAGATTTTCAACTCTTACGTCATTACTTCAAATGAAACACTACTGATCGAGCGAACTACGTCGCTGTGGGATTTTAGTAATCCAATTTAACTGAAACATTCACCAAAGTCCATTCGAAAAGCTGATTCAGGAGAGAGAACGAGAGAGAGAGTGAGCAGTATGGCCTTGGAAAATATTTAAATTGACTTTCCTACTCTTCTCAGCAGTTTCTCCAGTAGAAGCGCTCGTTTAGGTAACAATAATAGTCAGGGTCGTTAAAATATACGTTGCCGATATTTTTGCTCTACAGTTAACATTTCAGATCGCACTTTTGTACTTTTTGGATATCATAAATCACACATTATGTGCAGTACAGTTGACAGCGATTGTGTGCGAAGCGTAAAAATACATACTTTTCAGTCTTACTACATGTCAAAGGTCAGAGATGATAGCATAGCATCGCTTTCTCCTGTAGTTGAACCATGGAGCTATAAATAGCTCCATGGTTGAACTGTCCTTCAAATTCACCCATATACCTCCATACCCATAAAAACAGGGAATATGCACTTCACAAGGTTTTTGTAACATTTTGGAAGAGGATAAGAGAGCTCTTTGTCATCCTTGAGTCACCTTTTGGAATTCTATACACATGTGTGGTTTATATCTCCATTGTTGTGCTCAACAATGAATAACTTGTAGTGTAATAGTGATATACCCTGTATAGTATCAGAGTAAACAACACATTATCTCGGACTCACAGTGTTTCGTACTTGATATTCCAAGTAACAGGTTACCACTGCTCAAATATCCAAAGAGAAACTGTTACCACATGTACTGTATACCATATGCTAGGACAGTGGTCTTATTGTAGTAAATTATTAATCATGCTGGCCTGATTAAAGCCGCACTTTGAGGTTAGTATAAATAAGCCATGTTATATTCACAACGCACTAGATTCCCCTAATTCTAGTTAATTAATTAAATGCCAGGTCTATAGAATTTCACACAATTTTAACCACTTTACTAAAAATTGCCGACTGGTGCTTATAAAATGATCATTACTTCTCAGACCCCATGCTCAATGTTCAGCATTAAAGCAAGATAGTTTACATTTGACTCTGCTTTGTAATTCCACCAACCTGGCTTGTGCCCTCCCCCCCCCCCCCCCCCTATGTTACAGACAGACTGTGCTGGTATAAAACCCAGCACTCCCAATCAACAAACAAGCAGAAGTTGAGTTTTTCAGTTCTTACTGGAAGATAACGCATAAATCTGTGTGAGTGCAGCTCTGTTGATAATGCGTACTAAATGTCAAACTTCTGTGCATAACAAGGAGCTACAGTTTAGATTCAGTTTTCAGTTTCCTTTATTTCAGTATTAATAGCATAAAATACTATTAAAATACTATTCATAAATAGGAGAGTATAAAAAGTCATGATACATAAATAACAATATAAAGAAAAGCAATTTAACGCAATTAAAGAAGAAAAAAAAAAAGACGTTTAAAAGGTAAGTAACACTATCAATAGGTTTCAAAGTTGACCAAGTCCACCACTGATCCCAAGCTGTGTTTGCAAACTAAGGAACATAAACTATGTTGTTAAAGTAATTACAATGACCTTGTGGTAGAGTTGGTTTTGGCATCAGCGCTGTTAACATTCTACATTGAAAATATGAGAAGAGGAAAGGAAAAGAGAAAGTAAAAGGTTTCCCTCACCTTGAGTACCCTTTCCAGTGCCTTGAGCACCCTTTCTGTGCCTTGAGCACCCTTCCCGCACCTTGAGCACCCTTTCTGTTCCTTGAGTACCCTTCCCGCACCTTGAGCACCCTTCCGGGTGGAATATGCACGCATTATAAATCACCATTACTATTATTATTGTTAAGGTTGACTTCACATATTCGCAAAATGCCAGCTCCCAGACATGACTTTTGTGACCGGGATTACTCCCAAACAGAGCGATGTCTTAACTGTTCAGGGGAGTTGTTCTAATTCACAAAGATCTCTGTCATTACTTAGCTAAAAGATGATGGTTTGATTTTTGACATCCCTTTATTAAAGAAATTTTGTACCCCACAAATTTGATGTATTTTCCTTGTTTCATTTTCAAACCTTATGCCTAGTTTTTATCATTTGTGTTACAACGTCAGTGGCGCAAAGTAACCAATTTTATTCTCAGGTGTACCTGGTCTTTCCTTGAAACAGTTGAATTTATTTGATCCTGCCAGATTGTAGAGCTCTTAGTTTATTTTCCAATATGCAGAGCTTTGACTTGCTCCTTGCAAGAAACCAAATGTGATACTGAAAACAAATCAAGACAACCCTCAAGTGATAAATTAGTAAATTTTCATTATTTTGTTTTGCTTTGAAAATCAATTATGTGCTTAAAAAATATCGGCACAATGATGATGAATGTGTTTGGTTTGTCGCTCATGATATTTCGCTTAAGGTATTGCCACCTTGAAACCTGCCATTTCCATGTAATGTACACTTTGTATGTACAGTATACCATACCCTTGCATAACAGCATTTTTAAAGCTACTGTGTGTGGAAAGCCTTCAATTATCTGCAATGAGTGTTTGAGAAGTGTTTGTGAATTAATATAATTGCAAACATATTTAAAAGGATTAGAAGAATGTTTCCTCTTTAACTCGCCATACAGGTGTAAGGATTCTGCTGTTTCAGCATACTTCAGTTCATATAAAGCAGCAATTCAATGTGACACACACAGTTATCATATATATTTATATAGTATATTCCACGTAAGCTGTACTATAAATTGCTGTAGATATTCCATGCAATCTTGACTATATAATTACAGTATTTGCACAGTTTTGACAACCACTCAATCCTCTGTCCAGCATCCATGGCTTACCTGCAGCACACGTTATATTCTACTGTTAATGATTTATTGTTACAGAGGTTAATCGTATATCTCACACCTAACAGGATTATCTATATCCATGGAGGTAAAACATGCTGTATCAACAGTGTTAGAAGACAGTCTGTTGCAATTCACATTACAGTAAGCAGGTTCAAATGAATGTTTTACCATGTATGTACATACTGTAGTTTAGAAGCCTGCAAGTGACACAGTTTACAGATTAGTGTAAATCCATGCTTATGGTAATAAAGTTGACTAATATCATTTTGTGCTGTCCACAATTAAGCCCAAAAAGTTTAACAGGCATGCAGGTATGGTTACTGTAGGTTCCATATACTGTAGATAGTTGCTATAGACTGGCATACATTGTGTGGCTAATATTTGGATGTCATAACAGTTCGGACTTCATTCCCATGAATTGTTAGTCAAAGATTTGTCTTTTAACAAGAATAAAGTATATGAACAATTTTTTTTTAGTGCATATTAAGGATTTGATCAAACATTTGGAACTCATTGCTCTTTACATTTCTTCTGAAAGGAGTGTACAATGTACCATGGTATAATTGAATGTATACATTGTGAAACTTTGATTTATTGACCTAATTTTCTCATCGTTTAATAGTTTGAATTTTGGCTATTTATAGATAGCCTTTAGCTATTTACCAGTAAAAGGATCCCTGTCTGTCTTTCAAGTTTTTAAGCCTTGTGCATACATGTCACAAACTTGGAACCCCAAATTCACAACTACCGTACACCTTAATTGGAAGCAAAGCTAGACTTTGTACTGTAGCTACTGTAATTGGCATCTGTCATAATGAATATTTTTTTATTATATGGCAAGAAAAAGTGTTTTTGGAATAATAATAATTAAGACTTTTAGTTCAGTAGTTACCCCACCCCCCCCCCACCCCCTTTCTCAATATTACACAGATATCTCACTCCTGGATTCAACCCAGTCTTAACAGGTTGTGAATGTTTTATGCTGAGTGAATGATGCACAATTTTGCAGAAACCTTACTTTGAGTGCTCCTTCTCATAAATATTAAATCGAATGTGCTTCCTGCTTCAAGTATTATTAGAATAGGCAAACAGTAAGTTTTTATTGCCAGTGTAGGTGCTCCCAGTGCTTTTCATGTGAAGACAAGATTTTGTAACATTTGAAGTTATACAAGCTGGGATTTATAAATAAATATACTGTATTGTATATAGTTCTGTGCATAGCTGTACAAGGTCTTTACACACTGAAGATGTGTGCTGAAAACAGGAGTAACCAATTTTACTTTCATTAAGGAAAACAGTTTTAAAAATAACAGTTTTAAATTTCCTTGTCACTTTTCCTTCAATCATTTGCATATTGAGAAAAACAAAATAACTGAAAAATTATAATTATAATTAACCACAATATTTATGGATTGTTCTTTAGACCTTTTGATTCGGCAACATCAATTAAAAACCTAATGCATCCAATCGTTTTATTTTTGTAATAGGTTTTTCCACAATAATTTAGAATTGTTATGAGTTATGAGTTATGTTCTCAGAAGAGCACATGATTTGAAATCCTGAGGTTGACCTGTATTTGTTCGATTCCCATCCTAGCAAGAACTTTTTTTGCTTTTCATAGCTCTTGATAAGGACTGTAGCAGGTTGCCCAATTTCCATATATGCAAATTAGGCTAGGCTGCTCTAATTACTTTAGAAGGAGACTAATCATATACTGTAGCGTTAAAAGGGGTTAGAAATGTCTTGAAAAGTAAAAGATGTTTGTATTATAACTTTAAACATATTCTGTGATTTTAAATTTAAATGCAACAAGCAAATATTAAGACAATGTGTGGTATTTGTAACCTATTGATAGCAATCGAGGATTACTTCTGCACCATGTCAATGTCTGGGTCACCGGTGATGGGGAGGGGGGGGAGGGGGGTTGTGGTCTACAACATCACTGCAGCCTGGCTAGGTAAGCATGTGATATTTTGTGCTTGGCAGTTTCACACAACAGGCCCTGCTGGTCTGCCGAAATTAATCTCTGTTGTTTGATACTAACGCAGGCTCACAGCACAGGATTCGGCAGCTTTCCTATATATGGAGATCTGAGATAATTGCCAGGTTTCTGCATAACTCCTGTACTGAGAATAATTTTGTTTACCACCGGATAAGCACTGTCTGCCTCTGTTTACATATATCCAGTTCAATATGTATTTAATAAATTGAAATTGATAAGTAATATTTACTAAAGAACTTCTTCTGTAGATAAGACATCCATTTTAACTCACAATATTAGCTTTGTATTTATTTGCCTTTGAACCACGATTGAGAAGAATAGGTGTATGGTATCATATCTGCAAATTAAGAAATGTTTTGTTAAAAATATATGAAAAATTACAAATCTGCAAAATAAGAATATAGTTCCCAAAATGTGAAGATGATGGCGATATTGAAAGTTAGTGTAGGAAGTGTGATATTGTCATTGTGAAAGTTTGGTAGGGGTGTTCAATCTTTAGAGAGAAAGTTTCCACAGATGGACTTGATGCAAACAAAAAGAAATTACTACCTTAAGTATTGAAGTACGAAGAACGCCTAGCCGATTTGTCCCATATTTCAGTACATTTGTTGTGTGTGATAATCATCTCATTTAATAGAGCTCTGTTGAAAGTTTTTGTAAAGCTCTATTAGTTTCCAAGATATACACATTTGAAGTTTTGATAAATATGGGAAGCTCATTAAATATGTGCAAATGATGACATGGTGTGTTGCGATCATCAGCATTTCTTTTTTAAGCCCTTAATAAATTAACCCCTAATTACAAGCCCACATATATCATTTGAATAATGTGATGTTCTTCTTTTCAAAGAAGACAATAAAATTTTTCAAGAAATTGCCTTAGGCTTCAAACCTCTATTCAGTGTCCTTGAAACGAAGGTTGTGAAAACAAAGGGATACCATAACGGAAAATTAGGCAGTCACTCACTGTACATCTGTGTATGTGCATAATTAGTGATCAATGTGAATAATTTGCGAATGTTTATTCATAAATAAAACTAGAAATTGAGAAAAGACTTGTAAAATGGTCAATCATTGACGGATTTTGATGGGAGTTGCAGCTATTTTTAGGATTTCTACTATTCCATTTTAGACCTGATTTCTAGGACAACGTTGTTCATAGACCTGTGTCCGTAGACCTTTAACAGATGAGCGTAGATTAGTGTACATGTCATCTTAATTACAACGCTACTGTGTAGACACTTGGGTCACGGCCGGTAGTTAATTTACTAAATTAAACTCCCCTGTGGTTGGATCGAGCAGGAAATACTTAATATTCTTAGTACATCGCAAATGTTCTGTTTGTGAGACCTACCCTAT
The DNA here is from genome assembly GCA_000934455.1 of Apostichopus parvimensis. NCBI lineage: Eukaryota > Metazoa > Echinodermata > Holothuroidea > Aspidochirotida > Stichopodidae > Apostichopus > Apostichopus parvimensis. Next base: position 48,967 of record KN884534.1, read on the forward strand.
GCAACAAGCAATCCAGTACTGTAATGTCACTGAAGACTCTTAACGTAGACCGATAGATTTTCTTTGCGATTGTAGTATAAATTAAATAGCAATAAAGTAAGTTAATATATATGTTATGCGCTATCGACCGATTTGCGCCATCGATCGATAGCGCTGCGCTATCTATGGATCCGTCGTTAGCGCAAGCATCGGTAGATCGCGCAGGTATCGATCGATGGCGCAGGCAGATCGACAGATTGTATGTCTATGATTTATGATTTATGACAATGATTTATTTCTTAAACTTCAGGATGACGCCAAGTGCTGTTTAATGGACACATCACCGATTTTTCTAAAAATTGCCCGTTTAATTACCATTTTATATGTAATTATTTATGATAAATTCAATAAAATTTTATCAATTGATAGTGATACAATGAGTTCCAATAAATTGGTTGTATCATGGAGATAACCTACATCCATTGCTGAATCAGGCATATGTATCAGGTTGTATCATATGTCTTCAGGCCTTGGTTCTAAGAAATCTGCTAAATTACTGATGTGATTGGGCCAACAGTGACTATCGACCTCATATAGTACTGATATATAGTGACGATATTCGTCAAAATGGAAAAATAGCCACTGGCTTTTCGAGAAAACATGCAGGAGACCGTCGACCGCCAAGCTGCTTCAACAAAGAGCCCAGTCATCAGCGCGGAGAAGTACGATGCCATTAAATCTCATCTTCTTCATCCAAGCATCAAGGTGGACTCGCACTTCCGACATTGGGTCAAAACACGGAATTTTCAGATTGTCGACCTTCCTGGCCTTGAGGGAAGCGCCAAGTTCCTGCGAGTTGTCCATGCTGAAAACGTGTTCGATGTCGTAAAGGGTATTCACGTAGACGAACTCAGTCTACGTCAAGGGTATTCACGTAGACGAGGCCTGCAGTTCCCCTTTAAATCTCATCCTACACGACCCACGAACTATCGATTGATAGCGCAGCGCGATCTACCGATGCTTGCGCTAACGACGGATCCATAGATAGCGCAGCGCTATCGATCGATGGCGCAAATCGGTCGATAGCGCATAACATATATACTTTAACTTTAACTATGAACTTAAACCCAGGGATTTTGAAGAAGTTCCAGTTATTCATTTAATCCTTTTTACACTGTAAATGTTCTACAGCAAGCTGAATTATAATTAATTTAAATTTTTTTTTTTTTTTTGGAAGGGGCCCCAAACCAATTAATGCCTTGTACAATAGGTGTTTATTAATAACTATAGATTGATTACGTCAAATTAAAAACTACAAAGTCATAATTTTACAGGTTTTCTTTTACAATTAAAAAAAAAAAACCCAATAGAATTCTGTACATATTCAATGCAGTGCTGTGTGCCTGACATATAGATGAAAAGAGTTCTTTATGAATGCCTGGTCAGTTAGACCGTAGGTGTACTGGTTTGTTCAATTGTGCAACCCATAGTGCACCAAGACAAAGTCTGCTCGCCAGCCAGCCCATTTTCCCTAATTTTCACCAAATATCCCTGGAATATATTTGGCGTACGTGCATTTTTACAATAGCTGACTGATATATCTAAAGCAAAATCTCCCGCTTCTATGTATTGCTAGTCGGTCTTCCGGCTGAAAGCAAATGACTTTGCAGATTCTGTGGGTCACTGTACTCTGCTACGGTATAGTGCAGTTGCCATGAAACTGCATTTCGACAGCTTTAGCCTGCAAATTCATGGAAAAACTATGTGTCAGCAATATGTATATATATATGCAAGGTGAATCAGTACTAAATGCATGTGCCGGGTTTACTACAGGAACACAAATTTACCTACTTTGACACTGTGATTTGTATGAAAAAAATGCTCCCATTGGAAATGAATTTTTTATCAATGTATACTCTTTTTTTTTTCCCAGAACTTTATTTGGAAATGAGCCCAGCTGGAATAATTTGGCGTTCAGACTTTTCTGGGGAATCTGTCAGTTAAATAATTCATAGACTACTGAAATTTCTGCTTAAAACGAGCATTTTGAGCACTTAGAAGACCTTCTCATTACATAGTTGCATACAGTATGTGTATAAAGCACTTAGTGCACGAGCTGCATTTAATTTTGCTATGTACAGTATGCGCTGACCAGGTTAAATATTCCCTATTTTAGCATTAACTGTTTCTTAGACAGCAGTTTGTTATAAACACAGTTAAAAATTGTGATTTGTAAAGTTCTACATACATACATACCATGTTACCTTTGATGGCTAGTGCCTATAGTATAGTCGTTCAATATATAATGCAGTGCTCATCAGGGATATAGCAGGCCTTATCGTAGTATCTTTAGACAACAAATTTTCTTTGGACAATCCTCGGTAAGATCTGCCCAGATAGATGGAAATAGCCAGAAGCAGTGAATAAAATTATTAGTTTTGCATAGCAGTTTCAATGCATCTGAACATTGTCTCTATATACTGTACATAAAATACTATAGTGCATGTGTACACACAAAACCTACCATATACAGGGTATACTGTACAGTATTGTCCTTAAATAGCAATTGTCACATTTTGAAGAACTTTAAAAAAGTAGTTGTAACTTCTAAGGTTAATTGATTTTTGGCTTTCAAGAGAGGAACCTAATCTAGAATGAGCCTGTTTAAAACCTAGCGTAGTTTTTAACAGGTCGCTGCTTGAATTAAGCCATCAAATTTTGTTCCAAAATGCAGGAATTCTAAAAATAAGCAGGTGTCATGGCATGTAGGTGCATGTTGACAAAGTTTTTTTTCCCTTTATTTTTCATGGGATTTTTAACACCTATACAGTAGGTGAGGTCTACTTCTCACAGCCCTATAGCAATCTCATGCTCCCTTGCCTAACTGTGGTAACCTTTTCAACACAGGTCCACCCAGTCACTCCTCACCATTTATCCATGAAAGGAAAATGTTTACTGAATATAACCACTGTAGAGTAAATTAACAAGAAGAATTCAAATTTGAATACATGTAAAAAGTTTCCAGTTAACTTATTGGAAATTTTTGCCCTTTTGAATGACTTGTAAATGTGTAATACTGTCAACAACATGTATCTAGGCTACCTATGTGTTACTACTGTACTGTACATTCATATCTAGGCTACTGTTCATTCATGTATAAGGCTACATGTATAGGCTAACGTACTGTATATTCATGTATAGGCTACATGTATTGGCTACGTATGTAGGTTTATGTAGAAGTACAACACTCATTCACCAATTGACTATTAACAATTTGACAATACTATTCAGCAATACAGTAGATGGTTGGTTAAATTTAATCAGAGCTGCTAAGCTTCCTGGTTTTATACACTTCATGTAATGTACATAGATCCGCCATTATAAATGTGTACATACAGTACAGTGCAGGAATTGTATGACTTGCTTCCTTGTAGAAAAATGACAGGTTTTAAACTTTTAATATTGTGTTTAAAGCTACTCTAGTACAATAATAAAAGAACACAGAGTCATCATAAAGTATTTTAGATAATTTTTATTTATAAGTGTAGACTAATATCTGCCATTTAATTCTGGGTCAACTCAAGAAAATGTGATTGTCTCATGATTAACTGCAAAAATAAAAAATAAATTAAAAGAATGCCACAAATTGACTTAAGTTATAATGTAGTCAAGAAAATAATTACTGTGCAAAATATTTTAAAGATCATGAATCATTCAAAATCAGTATCAATACAGAGTTTATCATGGCCAGTTAAAACATTTTTGCTTGATACTGTACATATAGTGAAGGTGAACTCTTGGCACCAAAGTTGTTAGATTTTGACTACCTTGTAAACCAAAACTTGTTTACATTACTGCAGCTGGTATCAAACTTGGTTAATACTATATAGGCAATAAGAAAAGAATGGAGATTCTGAAGTTTGTCCAAATTACACAAATAAAACTTGCAGTCACAAGAAACAGGGTTACTTTTTTTTAATAGTTGGGTAGTTTATTAACTGGCGTACTTAACTAGTCGTGACCTACAGTATGTAGAAATAGCTTTAGATAGTATTGGAAACAGAGATGTTAGTACTGTGCATACAGTATGGTGAATTAATAATTGCACATCTGTGACATCCAGAGAATATTGCAGAACTCTGTTGTTAAAATGTATTAAGAACTTAGAAGGCCAGATTATATTTATTTAGAACATAGCAGGTCCTTCTTCAAAGGCAAACAGTTTACCTTTGAAGAAGGTCCTGCTAGGATTGGAATATCAGGCCCTCTCACTTAAACATTTACCTACACAGGCTAAACAAAAACAGTTTTTCCCTCTAAGCTCTGTTGTACTGTCCATACAGTGTAACGTAAGTTATACGTTTTAAAACATACATATACTCGACACAGAGAAAAATGTATATGACATTAGAATCTTTAAAAGTTTAATGGTGATACTGTAAATCACCTTTTGTATTTCCCATTAAGTTCACAAAACGTATGAAAGTCATGAAAATATGTATTTACTTCTGAGTAGATCGTATCGTATTAATAAGTTGTCCTGTCTATACAGTGTATAGTAAGTTATACCTTTTAATATACTCGACAGAGAAAAATGTATGACATTTACAGTTTTTCAATTTTAATGGTGATAGATCACCTCATGTATTTCCCCTTTCCAAAACGTATGAAAGTCATGAAATACAGTATGTGATTTAGTATTTACTTCTGAGTGGATCGTATCGATTGCATCATATGTTAAATTAATAAGTGTTTGCTGAAATATGGAACTTGAATGTTTTGTCACCCATTTCATTTAAAGGCATTGAAGACTCGCTCCAAACCGCGTGCCGCGCTCTGAAAAAGTTAACTTTCCGTTGCTTGCAAATGACGTATTCTTCTTGTCGCTACAAAATGCAGACAGTAATGAAACGTGATACCTTGTTATCTTTTATCTAGACCTGAGAAGTCCACGCTGCTACAGTATGTACACTGTGTTGTGGGTATTGACCGTAGCTGTATGTATCAACTGTACACTAGTGTCTAATTACGGGCAATAGCAAGCTGTGTGTGTATTTTCTGGGATCCATGGTGATGTCTAACACTTCTATTACACCTCATTCGAAACTAGGTCAGATTACCGGCATGAGACGTTTCTGTGTGCGCGAGTCTTCACACCCTTTAAGACATACAGAACCATCTTAAATACTTAACTGTATTTACTGTAGGCTAGCTCATACAGAACATTAAATGACCTAAGTTCTAATGCTGTTCTGTGTAATTTAGGAAAGTTTGAATAATTGAAGTACCTCTCAAAGTAAATATGCACACTGGATATAATGTGAAATATATGGGACAACAACACACATATGTGAGTCACATGCAGCATACAGTACATATCAGTGCTGCAGCTGTACTATAGGCTTATTATGTATCATATCATATTAATAAACTATGGAAGTGATTGATGTTGTTTTGCCATCGATGTGATTAGACATGTTTACCGGCTGATAAATCCTATAATGGAATATTATTTTCTTATAGTGCAGGTATACGAAATGATTGACGACCCACTCGGGCAAATCCAATGATCCGATGTTTTAATGTAGTGAAGCATACTTTACTATGTAGGAAAGTTAATTGTTTTTTCTCAAAGCATATAATATAAACATGATGTTCTGAACATTAGCGGGACAACAACACTATGTATACTGTGGACTCACATAATGCAAGTATCGTAGTAGGCCTAATGTATCATACAGTGATAAACTATGGAAGTGAATATTAAAATGTATTTTTGCAATCAATGTGGGGTGAATCAGCGGAAACCTGACGTGGAATATCTTTTTCATTGCACCGAAATACAATATGATGGACGACCTACGTACTTTGGGCAAATTTGATGACCGCACGTTTAGCGCAGTCAAGTGTACTTCAGGGACATTTGATTGCATTTCCTCGAAATGAATGTAAACACTAAACATAAATGGGACAACAACACTGTGCACATACATCATACAGTATTTGTACTGTAGGCCTAATAAGTACTACTAAAATATGGAAGATATTTATATATGCCTTCTATTGGTAAGACACACACACACACATGTATAAAGATCAACACACCAGAAAAATTCCACTTCACGACCGGATTCGTCCTCTTGGGACTCATCAGGCAAAGGTTGGAATCGAACCCCATATCTTGTGTCACAGACCAAAGTCCGTACCACTCGACCACAGTGATTCTACAGGTGTGTGAATGCGTATAAACTGGCTTTGTATAACTGTCAATGAGGGTTTATTACCCAGGTGTTATGATTGTACAGAGTGCACCCCTTGTGCTTTGAATCTGACAATTTACACAGAATTACCACTTTTTATAGGCAAGCTAATTAAGCCGTAATAAGAAATGAATTTGTAGCAATGGATTGCTTTCATAATTTTCATGTGAAGTGATGGATAACAAACAGTGCTTGGGTGAATCTGTTGAGGACTACACTAAAATTGTGTACTGTATATAAGTACTTGTTAGTGGTGAAAACAATCATTGGCTGTACATACACACATTTGCACTTACTTCAACTATTGAGAAAATGTATGGAAAGTAATATATAGTACTGATAAAATTCCAAATACCTATAACACATATACAGTTAGCAGTGTGACTACTTTAATAAGCTATTATGTCTGTTTGGATTATGGTACATGTACGTTGTCAATCAACCTTTTTTTCTTCCTTGCTAGTAGCAAAGGAACCTATGCAGTCAGGTTTGTGTGTGTGTGTTTGTATGCAGTGGCGGAGCTAGGGTATTGGTCAGGGGGGTCGAGAATGGTCTGTAGGGGCGCTTTCGACACTATCGAAGCGGAGCGCCACCACAGGTTGGCGCGGAGCGTACATACATTTTTTGAGTAAAGATACTCCCTAGATAGCCGGAAATTACCCTTTCCAGGCCTTGCTAATTTGCAGATAAACGAAGAATAAATAGGTGTCATCGCCAACAAAATGTGACAAATGTCAATAGGTAGATGAGAGTGCAATAAAAAAGTCAATAATCGCGAATAAGTAAAAAGTGGTAAAAAGCTGAAAAGGGCGCCAGCAGTCCATTTGAGTCTGTCAGGGGGGGCATCCGCCCCCCCTGACTGTATGGACGCTCCGCCACTGTTTGTATGCGTCAGTGACACTTGCTTGGGTCTGTGATAACTCAGCAACTGAGTGATGGACATTTGTCATACTTGCTGTGTAGATGTATTGTAGTGAGAAGGTGTGCCCTATTGTTTTTGGTGCTGACCTCATGGAAATTAATGAGGTTATGGGATCAAACGTAGAAATCATTACATTGCAATAACTCTGCAACCTTAAGTTGAATTGCAGCCAAATATTTTTTACAGTTGTTGGTTAATTATTGCTGGTACAGAAGGCCTAACTATTTCAGGACCATCTCGGCCCCTAAAATTCCAGCCCTATATTTGGGCCGGGTGGGCCCAAATTTTATTTCCCCCTAATAGCATTTTGGGACGGATTCTTTGGGCAAATATATTTTGAGCCAGTTTGTGTAGGTTGAATATTTTTGGGACCATTTAGGCACAAGTGTAAGAAATAACCTATAAACAAACGACCAAGAGCTAAATTATTCATGATTTTCATCCTTGACTTATTAGGTTGGTCACACCACATCCATATAATCAACCGTGTTGTTTTCTGTGTGCATATATAAAGAATACTTATCAGTGAACATAAAATTCTTAATCAGATATCTCTGAAATAGTATGTTTAATTATCTTTAAACATATGTACTTGGATAATACAATGTAAACAGTGTATGGATACAATACATGCTTATGAGATCATAAAATTTGACCTCATTAATATTCATGCATGTATCTGTTTGATACTAAATAGACTTTGTTAACATCATAACTGATTCCTGGTACCTTCATTTATATGTTGCCAAATTAGTCAATAGATATAAAATTGATAAAGTCCCTCTTCATTTTGGTGTGCACAAGTACATAAATATTAACATGTACAGGCTTACCACACTATGAATATGTTTGGGCATCGGAACCACTAAACGTTTTCGTTTTCTTGTTCATTTTACTGTACTTTAATGTTGGATCCTGCAGGGGTGGGCGATGGGGGCGTTGAGGCTCGGTGCAGGAGATCAACAAGCAGGACATTACAAAGAATACATCAAGTCGCATTGATGCACCCACAAGTAATACGGTAGTTGCGTGCACCCTTGTATCAAGTACAAGCATCGCACGGCACAAAACAGCCCTGACATGAAGACATATTGTACATATCCTGGTGATCTATGGCCACCCTGATCCACCAAGCTTCACACTTGTCATTTGATCCTGAACTCGTGAACTGATCTCCCTCAGAAGGAGGATTAAGATCTTGTGGTCAGATCCTGAGTGGGAGAGCTGCGTTCACACTAGGATCACACGGATCAGATCCCCTGCTAGAGATCTACTGTAGTGTGAAACAACTTGTTGACACAGTGCCTTTAAAAGTAGATCGGAGCATCATGAAGTACTTTGGACTAATGGAAGCTAGTCCTGTATGGCTGTATGTAAACATGTACTTGATGTATATGGAATTGTGGGAAGATATTAAATTAAAAACTGAAGATGAAATTCTCAAAACAAATCAAACATTTATATGCTGTGTAAACTTGGCAAAAAAAAAACCCAAAAAATAAATTAAATATGAAGGATCGATTTTTTTTTTAACATACAGGATGACAAAGTACTACACTTGGTATTTCAAGTTTAAATCCTTAAAATGCACATACAGATGCACACACTGGCCAAAATGCACACAAATCCATTGTTAATGTCTATTTGCAAAGTGCAGTACATTTTGGTTTCATTATTATGTTTACATAGATAAACATTGTTAGTGATTAAGAGATGGTTGGTAATGTGCATTTACAATATTTATAACTTTATCATATTGCTTGATATGCATCAAACAAATTTCTTAAAGTTTAATATGAAAAAGGTTCCATATTTGCAAATGACAATAAATTCCAGTTTTTCATTTACTTAATTGATGTTGATGACCAAAGCACACAGTCATCTTTCATTGAACACAGCAACTAGTTTCATAGACCTTAGCCACGTGCATATTCATTAGTGAGGTCATACTCTCGGTGAGAATAACGGTCTGAGTATGATTTTACTACAAAAAATTGTAGATCTTTTTATCTCTGGCATTGATAGACTTAAAATTCTTCTCAATAAAATTATCTAATTTATGGAAACAATTTCGTTTTTTTTTGTAGGTCAAATTTGGTTGATTGACCGTTACTATACTGTTCTTTTGTAAGCGTGTAGTCTTTTGTGTTGGTCTCTGCATGGAAGCGGGAAGCTGACTATTGTGGAATTATGAAAAGGCTTTATTACTAATTACAGTTCCGATGTAAAGGCTTTTATACTGTATATAATTTGACCTTGACGAAATCGACAGTTAGTGTGGAATATGAAACCAGAAATAATATTTCTGTTAATACTCAAAATACACATCGGTACAGAGCAATGTATTAACTGAAGGTTGAATTTATAAATCTCCACTTAATATGCAGTAGTTGCTAATTCAGCATCCAGTGCTGTACTTGGATTACTGGCACTTGGAGAAAGATTTGTCCGAGTGTCATATATGGCAAAATTTGTGTAAAATATTGAATAATTGTTAAAAGGTTTCGATGTAGAAGTTGCTCAGAGAAGTTGTTTTCGTGATGAATCGAAATAACCTTGTTGCTTGTGACCTATAGCTTTCAATGCTACGTAATCTACTTGCTTTGCTCTCTTGCTTACCTGGCATCACACAACATCAGTACTCTTTCTCCAGGGTTGTGTGAAGAGTGAATTCTTTTATTTAGTAGCTGTATCTCCCCCCCCCCACCCCTCCTCTTTGATTTGACTGGACTCTCCTGAGTAATGACCTTCCATCTCATTCTACTGTCCAAAGTAATTAGTTGCTCCTCATTTACCTGTCTCCTCACAACCTCAGCACTTTCTTTCTACTGTGCCTAAAATGAAAGTCTGGTAACCTTATTACAGTATGTCCAGACCCCCCGAGTGTGTTCCTTTGCAGGCATTGTTTTATACATGAATAGAATCGATTATATTCCCACTTCAGTGACCGTCAAAACAATTTTTCATATTTACTGAACAGTAACAGGTCTTTCACGTGGTGGTCATATGACCATTCTTAGGGTCACCGAAGAAAAAAGACTAAAGTAGTTTTTGTCTACAAAGCCAATTTGCTATATTTATTCATGCCATATACTAATAATGGGAAACAGATATTCATATTGCTGGGTCGACTGCTGCAGAAAATGTGATCCATGAAATATTTCCCTTTCCTATTTCATTTACTGTAACTTTTCAGATCCTCATAAATAATACAGTGGTTATTGCAAAAGATGACATGTATAATAATGCATGAATTACCGATAATGTTGGTGTTTTCAGCTGTATAATTAACTGAAAATATGAATCTATACAGTAGACTTTCAGTAACTGAAAGAAGATGCTTTCCAAAAATTTCAAGTTGAATGTATACTGTATGGTTTAAGTACACTGTGTATGCATATATATGCAAATATGCTTTACTGCATGAATTAGTGCGAGTGCAGCATGTAATATTTGCTAAACAACCAAATGTCAGAAGTATTTATTTGAAATATTAATATATAGTACTGAATTATCTTGGATCGAATATTGATGCAATAGACAACAAACCTACCAGCTTCATTTAAATTTAAAAGATATTTATTTTATAGGTTGGTAAATTGCTTTTGAGCTAACCATTTTTTTTTTTTTTACTGAAACAAGTCTACTGTAACTGTAATATAGTGATATGAAATGTGAAGTGTTAAGATATATGTTAATAATGTTGGAATACTGTAGTATACTAAATACTTACTTGGCTTCCTCACTTACATGTTTCCCACATCATCTGCATTGAAAGTTTACTTTATAATCATCATATGAGATATAAGTACAACATCTATATCGTACATATAACGTATCCCGTTCCTAGCCTGATGAGGCCTATACAACAACACATGTCATAGAAGAACATTTCAGTGCAGAGGTTGCGAGGAGACAGGTTAGTTCATTGCTCACATGCAAATTAGGTAACTTTTGGAAAATTACAGAAACTTTAATCTCATACAGTAACCGTGCAAAACTATTAATTACAGCTACTACGTACCTGCAAGCACCACTGAAACTATTATTCTTAAAATAAATTAAAATAAATACACTTGTGTAAATAAGAAATAACAGTACAGGTATAGAAAGGGGTGGATACTTTTAAGTTTTGACATTTCTATTTAGTTGAGACAAATATATATTACATTGCTTCCTGTTCAAAGATGTTTGTACAGTTTTTGGTATATCTGCAAAACACATAAACTTCATTTGGAATATCTACAGTAAGTTAAGGAAACTGTACTTTCAGATCCGTACATAAATAATTCATGTACTCAACATGAATAACTCATCTATTGTATTGTACAGTATTGAATAATTCATCTGCCCAACATGAGTAATGCAAAGTTCACCTACAGTATTATCTATTATTTCCAATTCAACAAAATATAAACTTGTGTACATATGGTAAATAAAACTGTTCTACTGGTATATTTGTGTAGAATATACCAGAGGTTGGGTGCTATTAAAATCATTTAAAATGTTTCATTGGGTATATTTTAGCTGGTAAAACCGTATAAAGTGCGATTAAAGAGAGAGTAATATTCCTTTTTGAATATTAAGAGGACCACCTACTGTATTTATGTTTGGAGTCTTCTTAACAACTTAAAATCACAGTTTTGGAGCAAATATGTAAAGAGGTTGTCCATGAATGTAAGAGTCACTTAAAAGCTAAAGCTATGTGATCCTGTACAAAATACTGTATTAATTTATACTGTAGAAAACCAATAGTTGTGATGTTTCACCTACTTGTGGGTACAATTGCTTTCATATGTGCAAGCAGACTCTCAGAAGTATGCTCTAATATCATTAACAATGTAAATCAAACTCGAATGTCAGTTGACAAAGTCTTGGCAAGCCACTCACAAGTATGATTTTCTTCATTCCTCTCTTATCTATCACCTACAGTACTCCGTACCCTAGCCTGAGAACGAATAACAGTGTTGTACCGTACCCCCCCCCCTCCCACCAAATGACACTCAGGGCAGCAGGGGATAATTTAGTGTCAAACATGTCCTGTGTACAAAACTGCTATATGTTTACACATATTTATTTGGTTCCTCGCTTACCTGTCTCCCCACAACCTTAGCACTCTTGTTCTACTGTGCCTAGAACGAACTGGTAACCTTTTAACACTGTGCGCGGTCTATGTATGGACCTCTCCGGTCAATGCCATTCTTATTGTACCACCCAAAAGTGCCTAGACGTTTAGCAAAATGCAATTGGTATGGCATCTTGGAATGCGGGACCAGATAATGCCTTCTCTGCCCTCTTCCCTTCTCTGCCCTTTTCTCATCTCTGCCTTATCTTCCCTACGTGCCTTCTGCACCATGCAGACATCTAACGTGCATGGTTTTTATGTATACATGTCTTGGGTTGTTATATACTCACCAATTCATAGTTTTAATGTGTTTGGGTACATCAATCTTCCAAACCAATATTGACTATTATTCCATTAATTAAGTTTAAATATTAATTGCCTTTTGATCAATGACATCAACACTAAAACAGTTGATCAATATTGTCACTGTACCGTAGTCACGCTATTCGAGGCTAACTAACAATTGTAATGACTTGTTTAGCGCCTTTAAAAGGCCATTGATATTATGTTTATAAATATGCTAATAAAAATAACCAATACTGGTCACGCTATGCTCAAGCTGTTAGGCACCAAGGCAAAGGTTGTAGCATTGTAATGAACGCAGGATTCTGCGTCTGGGACGCATTCTTTTAGCCAGGGACGCAAAACCTTTGACTTGTAATATAGAACTTTGCACTGTACAGACTGAACAGTATAGTCAGTGCAGTACAGTGCAGTACATTATAGTACTGTACTGTACAGACTGTACTGCACTGTATGACTGTGCTGTACTGCACTGTATTACTGAATCTCTATGAGGTAGTCTTCTGACTTTTATAACCATAAACTGTACTTTGAGGTTTCTGTGTTTGCTGTAACTCCTCGTTTTGTTTGATTGACTCCACAAGTTGAAGGGGGGGGTGGGGGTTGGGGATGGATCTGTATTATCCATTTGTTCTTCATTATTTGTGATTTTCTCTATATTATTTCTTTTATCTTCCTCATATTTCAGCTTGTAGAACTGCCATTCGTATTCCCGTTCTACGGACATAACCTCACCGCGGCTTACATTGCCACTGGAGGTAAGAATATTAAAAGTTAATATGTATTGTATTTTTTAGATCCTCATGCAAGCAGGAACTCGCGAAGAAACCTCGTTGGCTTATCAAAGCCGCAAGCTGACCGAAGACAGTCTCTTACATTCATATTTAACGTCCATGATTATGAATTGTCAATTGTCAACAACTCTGTAACTAGACGACGTACATTAATCTTGGAGTGACTCGAACCGGGAACCTTATGATTGGAAGGCACCGGCGTTGACCACTGAGCTAACACTCCACTCCACCATATCAGGATCTACTGGTATTCTCATGGAGAGGATTTCCATCAATTTTAATAGCAAATTTAGTACACAAGAAAAGGCTGGGGTGTTGGGGATTCAGCTACAAGATTGGTTTAGAATGGGATCTTTGTATTGAATCTGATATTTTGATGTACAATATCAGTGAGTGTCAGTGAACACCGATGAGGTTTGAACATGTATAGCAAGAAACTATGGGTGCTTAAAATGAGAAGGTGGAGGGGTAGCCTGGAAAGGCTGGACTAGGGACATGGTAAGCACTGAACTACACAAGAGTACCAGGATGTGCTACGAGAGGTGTGAAAGGACGGGTTGGTTAATGGTATCCCGTAAATATAAAAAACAGGTGACCTGGTCAGTTTTAGTAACTCTGTAAATATTTAGTCAAGTTTCATTTCAACTCCAGAGGAAATTGACTTTTCAAATTAATTGAACCAGTGTATTTTTTGGGGTGGGGAGGGGGGGAGGGGTGTGGAGGCTTGTGTATGATCTAATATTAACATAGTGAAGATGTCGGTACGATTCATCTTTTTTTAATTTACCTTAATTTACTATACAATTTAATTGGCTTACCTGTCTGCTCACAACATCTGCACACTGGCACTAAGCGCCTCTTGAGTGACCTGGTAACCTGTGACACTGACCACCCTTGGTGACCCGTCACCTCTGGTCGACCGGCCTCAGTGACAGGTCAGTGTGAAAGCCTTACCAGGTCACTCTGTTGTTGTGAGGAGACAGGTAAGTTTGTGGCTCGTAAATATCCAGACCGGATATGAATGGAAGCCGGACGGTATCTTAGCTTATCATCCGTTCGATTCAACTTACAGAAAATATTTAGTATTTAGGTCAATTTGCTGGTTAGTAAGTCATGAGAGACAAAGCTTCAACTATGAAGAAACTGTTGTATGCAGTGTCATTCGATAATTCTTGATTTGTATATAAGCTCTGAGAGAATGATACTATAATAAGCTTATTTCTCTCTAGCTCAACCAAATAAAATTGACAAATGGTAATGTCGGGTCTTCTTTTTTAATGTCAAGAAGCTGCGTAGGTTTGACAGTACTTAAAATTATTTACAGCTGTTACATTTTACCTTTCTAAGAAATAGCGCCAAAAAATGTAATATGTCTTCATTTCAAATTTTCGGAGTTTATCTAAAGTTTTAGAAGAAATATGTACAGCCTTTAATGGGTTTGGATTTTACTGCCTGTCTCAATCATTCCGTTATTTAAGACCCAAAAGAGAGGGCGCTCTTCTTCATGCACAGTCACGTCCTACGTACCTATTAAATTGGCTTAAAAGGTTTGGAAAGAGTTTGATATGATAATTTCTGGCATGCTACCAGCTCGATACTCAATTTTCTTTTCAATCAATTTCACATCTTATTTTATACAAAGGACCTGTCAGTTTACAAAAGCACAGTTGTGCTTTCAGATCAACACACTGGAAAATTGAAACAGTTAAATTCATATTTTGTGAAGTGTTTGTATTTTATTCTCTATTTCCACAGTCAGTTATTTCAGCTCTGTAGTGTTAGACTCAGAATATTCCCACTGTTGTATCAAGCTTAATTAAATATAAAATTAAATTAAAATACTAGAAGGTCTTTTGAAATTGTAACTTAAAATTATATTTGTGCAAACCATTTCCCACAGACTATGGGGTATGCCTCAGAAGTGGGGGGGGGAGGACATTTCTGGTGGGTCGTGGGACTTTTACAGATATAAAAATATGATCTAGTTTAACAGTAAGAACATGCCAAAGGGGCTTCAATGAAGGGTTAAATGCATAGTCAAAGTGTCCATTCTGGGGGAGGGGGAATGGGGGGGGGTCTGGTGCGTTGTAGCTCAGTCCTCATAGACAATCCTAGGTCGTTGGTATAAAAGTTTGAAACATGAATAGACTTCTTTTGCAGGCTGGGTTTGGCCTGTGGGTTGCCAATTGAGGACCCCTGCTATATGCTATGCAGGAAACATCAGTAGCTAAACTTAAGAATACAAATGATGTATAGTGTCATGTGAATGTTTAGTTAATAGAAATACAATATTTTATGGAAATTTAAACAATATTTTCATATTTTACTTTTCTTTACTTTGCTTTAGTTTGCTTTACGTAATCTACTTTTTATTCTCAGGATTTCTCTACGTGGGAACAATTGTCCATGACTTTCTTACAGTTACCCAGTACATTGCCCCTTTGATGGGAAACTTTGACTCTAGCCTCAACGACTCTACATCCACAATTAAGTATGGCAATAATGGTAAGTTAAGTAGCCACAGACTTAAATGTCATTGGTCGGAACATGCCTATACTTTCCTTCCCACTTTTCGCATTTCTCTTCTTTTTCCGAGAAATAAAAGGTAAAACCCAGTCGAGTGGGAAATTGAGATATGAGACTTGTGCCGCATGCCGGCATAAATTATTGATCAGGATTTTACTGTCGATATACTATGCAGTGTATTAAAATTCTAGTTGCAATTTGGTATAATTGTATGTACTTAAATGTAACATTGTTTTCGGGAGATTTAATAACAGGAAATGGAAGTTATATGTACGAGAGGTGCTGTTCCAGCAATCCAAAAATGTGCTAGAACAACCCGATATGGTCAGAGGTACTGTATACTAGTTCCTACTTTTTAAGAAAAAGTCGCCCAGGAAAGAACCTGGGCACGAAGACCAAACTACCGAAAGACTGATCCGCTCTCAACCCCAGTCCCCTTGCATCGGGACTGTGACTGTGTGATCATCGTCAGGTGTGTATCACCATTCCCCTTGAAAGGGAACAGATACTACACATGATATGCATAGCATGTATAGTTCCTTGTTGGCCGATGGTATCATAAGTATCTTTCTAAAACTATAAATTTTCCAAAGGGGAGCTTTGAACAAGCAGGATACGGTGACATAGCCGTACATTGTGAACAAACATGTCTCATTGTTCTTGTGTTTTCAATCTATTGTTTCGTTCTCTGAATCCGTGTCGGTACCACTTCGCACTATTCAGTGGTCGTAAGGCTTACAACGGTCCACTGAACACACAGGCATATCTGTATTCTGATTCATCAGACCCGTTAGGTACTGTAGATACTTCAATTTGTAACTTTGGAAGATCGAAACGGAACAATTTTACACAATGATTGTTCGTATATGATATCTCGTTCAATTTTGCTGCCAAGTTCACATTTGGTAACTACCGTTATAAACGTGAAATTAAGCATACTATATCTCCAAATTAGCATGTACGTAGGAAGCGTAGGCGTAGGAGCCCAATTTGATTTGGGGGGCTGTAACGACTTGTCCGAAAAATATTACCAAAATTCTTCCTGCGTTCCGCGCGCATTCAACAGGTTAATGTGAATATCATATAGGCATGCATCGGTTATTACATTGCAGGCCAATAACATACAAATCATTTCCAGTGTTATTACCCTTCCATATTGGTTATAATTATTGGGGAAGTCGTTACAATAATAATGATAATAATAATATCAGTTTAACCGTTGAAAAACACAATGCAAATTAGTTTTCTTTCAGTAGGTGCCGAAAGATTCTCAGTGTATTGCCCGAATTTTCACAAAAATATTTGGTTGGGGGGGGGGGGGCTGCAGCCCTGATGTCAGACAAAGGAAAGTTAATGTAAAGTCTGGAATATTAATCTTAACTCGTTTCTCGATCAAAATTTCTTTTCTTTGTTTTGTTTTCTTTAGGTACGGCCTTCACTGTCGAGTGGAGGAACATCCACGTCAACCATCTCGAAGACGGTTAGTATTTGCGGCTCTCAATAATGGCAGATATTAAGTTTTTTGGCTGAAATTTCTGATAAGCAAGATAAAATTGCCAATTTTAACAAAAATCTGAAAATGTGAAAAAGTTAATGTAGGTGAATCTGAAAAAAAAAAATCTGAAAATGTCAATAATGCAGATATTAAATTTTTTGGCTGAAATTTCAAATAAGGAAGAAAAAGTTGCCAATTTTCCAAAAAATCTGAAAATGTGAAAAAAATTAATGTAGGTGAGAAAATATTTAGGATGGAATGCGATCAAAGAGCCAGTCACACAATGCACCCGGCTAAAGGTGACCTGACCCAACGTGATAGTTTCGACTTACTTTTCGATAGTTGACATAGTTGCCATAGTAACTGACCTCCTGCATGCTGTACATCTGATAAGTGCACAGAACAACAGTTAATCTGTTAACATCCTATGATAAGTATTTCAACAAAATGTATTTGCTGTAATGTATTCATTTAGTTGTACTACTTTCCCTGTAAAGTAAATATTAGCAGTAAAATGATAATATTTCTTTTTAAATGGGATACTTTTCCAGAAGCTGAGGTTCATTACTTTGACAAAATTGCTGGAAATTTTCTGTCCCTTTTGGTCAACAGCACATCCTCAAAGCATTTTGTGAAGGCATCTGGCAACAGTAGAGTGAATGATGTCATAATGGCAATTAAGCTGACAATAGTTTTTTTATTTTATTATTTATCTATGATATTAAAATCAGTTATCCACAGAGGAGAATAACATTTTCTACAAAAAGGTTGCCTTTGGATGAAAATCTTAAATACAGATTATTTTGAATGGCAAAGTTTATCACATTTCAAGAATAAAATCAAAAAGATGATATTAATAAAAAAGTGAAGCTACTGAAGAACATTTTCTAGGATGACATCACAGATCACCTACTGTAATTATTATTATTTTTTCTGGAGGGGGGAGGGGGTGGGGGTTGTGAATAAGGGAGTGTTTAGCCAGCCAAAACAGACCCAAGTTTGGAAAAGGGTATTGCGAAGGGGTTGTCAACCAACAGTGTTGAATATTTTTGTCTTTGAGATAATATATGTAAAATTGTCTGGCACAGCTAGTCTGTATAACACTATTTGTCTGTGATGGTTACTGTTTTGTGAATTATCATGGTCTATCTTCCTTTATAATAATAATAATGTGCAAAGAATTCCTTTCTCTGTTTCTTTTCCAAAAGTTGGTGGATTTACTTTTCAGACGACCCTCTTCAAGGACGGCAGAATCGTCTTTGCATACAAGAATGTAAGTAGTATTTACATAACATTCGAGACTTTCAGAAAATATGAATGTGTGAAAAAGTCAAAAAGTTCCAGAGTCATTTTATTTCCAAAGAAGCGAGCAAAACAGACAAATCAGTCGTTTCATTGTTGTGAAAATCTGAATAATCTTTTAGTAGTTTACTCAGGAATGAAAGCCTTTGAAAGTAAATTAAGAACTGCAAAAGAAATTTATGATGTAGAGCTTAACCAACTTTTCAGACAGCTGTTTATAACCATTTTTGAAAGTTAAAATCCAAACCTGAGTTTTGCTTTAAAGCTGTCTCTGTTTAGTAAGAGAAGAACCTCGGAGAACATTCCAAAGGATGCCAGAATTCTGGCTATAGCCGGAATTCCGGCTTTTTCCCGGTTTTGAAATATGGTTCCGGCTCCACACGCTCTTTCCGCCCCAGTAGAAAGTAAAACCGAAGCTGGATTGTCGGGACTTTCCCCAAGTAAAAAATAGAACAGACCTTCATACTATTGTATTTTTGTAAGCCATACGATGTTCATACATGTTAATATATCAGTAAAAGTGAAAACAACTGGTCAGGTAAGTCTAATGCCTGTTTACCTCGCTAAAATCCATGTGTGTGACAGTTCATTTGCATGTTGTCTTGTTATGCACCTGTGCGTAGGAGTTACACAGTGCATACATAGAGTAGCCTAGCAGTACTGCAGTACGTACATTAGCGCTACCGTTTGTCACTTTCGGCTTACTGTTGACTGTAGTGTAGGCCTATAAGTGAGATCGTTTTTAGTTCTGTTTTATAATGGATGTGGAAAGAGGAGAAAACTTGGAGAGTTATTGACGCAGGAGTCAAAAATTAGATTTAATTGGAAGTGGCTCGAAAAAGGGAGATAATTCCGGTAATTTCCTCTCGGACTACATACGAAAGAAAGATGTCCCCAGAAAAGTTTGATGTGTTGTTCGCAAGGTAACGATCAACGACAGGAGTAGTGGATTGAAGGCCATTCTCAAACACGGGAATTCTGGGGGCGGTAGGGAAGATCATGACTAATTGCTTCAGCCTTCTTTCATTTTGAAACCACAGACATAGATCCTGGGGGGATGGGGGATGTGGGAATTATGGATAAAGTTCGACCACACCGCCCTTAATATCAAAAAGAGATCTGTCACTATTGAAGGATTTACAATTTACATTATCCAGTAAATGTGTGTTCTAATCTTATGGTGTTGTATAGTATTTTCTAATCTAAATTTTTGGAAGTGTAAATTTATAAGACATGATATCTCAAAATAAAGTTCAAATTAGAATAACATTCAGATGCAACGTTACAAGGCTTTAGAAGTGCCATTTCCTGGCGATCTGGGAGGTAATTTTTTGCCAAAGTTTTCTTGGAACGCTACGCGCCAACCAGGATGGTGCTCCGCTTAGATAGTCTTTGGGACATTCAAGTTCCTTTCAGGCCCTGGCGGCAAACCTTACTGGCATCACTGCATCATTTTGGAGATGTGATAAGTAGGAGGCTAGCGGTATTAAAACGCTCACAAAATATCACAAAAAAGATGCAATCAAGTTTTATCACGCCTGTCTCCGCAGAATTTAATGTCAAAATAAATATTTTATGATCAATCACAAGAAGGTTGAGATTAACTAAATAAAGTGGCTGTTGTACAGTTTAAAGACTTTTCAATGTAAATTTTTATTACTTTTGTAATTTTTTTTTTTTCATTTCTTTTGCAATTACTTGTCAATGTTTAATAGTGAAATGTCTTATGCTTTTCATTAACTGAAATCTTTCGGTTGCTTTTGCTTTAGATACCAGTTTCTGTGGATGAAATCAGAGGGGGCAACGGTCACTCGGTTACCGTCGGTCTTTCCGACGGCTTCTACACGGAAGAGCCAGCATACGAAGGTGAGAGAAAAATTTCGTCCCTCTGTGATCACGAAAAATTTGATTCCATAATCATGCTGTCGTATGTGTCGGTTGCTCAGAAAAGTGTCCTGCAAAAGTTTAAACGAGGTTGGGTGTCTCCATCAGATTCACTGTTAGCACATTATATGTTAATTAATTAAAGTAATTAGGTATTGAGAGATACAGTGCTATATTGGATGACACTGTTGCACAGTCTTTGTTTCTTTTGCCAAACATCTTGGCCAATGCATCCTGAAAATTAGTCTCATAACTAGGGCTTAGAAGGGAGGGGGGAAGGGGTATGGGTGAAGACTAATTTTTAGGGCAACTTAGAAAATGGCTTTGATTTGCATTGAAGTGGCAGGCTGCAACAGTAGGTTTTCAGCTTTCAAAGGGGAGGGGGGGGGTGGCACTTAGGTAATATTTAAAATTTGGATGGGCACAAACGCACTTTACCAAAGTGAGAGAAAAATATGTCTAGATATGACAATTTGTTTTTCTTCCACACACAGGAAACACTAACTTCTAGTTATGTAATAGGATGTATCCCTCACAGGAAATACTGGCTTCTAGTTATGTAATAGGATATATCCCTCACAGGAAATACTGACTTCTAGTTATGTAAAACAGAAGAACCAAAGCGCGTCTTGTTACCATATATAAAGAGACTCATGGCCTAATTCCAAGCAACATAAATAACCTTCTTGAAGACAAAGACAAACCAACTACACGTCAATCTCACAGTTTGAATTATAAAATTCCTCAAGCTCAAAAGAACTGTTATAAATATTCGCTTTATCCTCGCACCATTCCTCAATGGAACGCACTCCCACCTGATCTGAAATCAGCACCAAACACCGCCTCCTTCAAGTTCGTGCTGGAAAGTCAGCAGCACCATTAGCAAACTTGAAGGACTGCACGTCAACAGCCACATCAGGGGCGATTTGTGCAGTACCACACCAAGACCAAGACCAAGACCAAGATACTGACTTCTAGTTATGTAGTAAGATATATCCCTCACAGGAAATACTACTAACTTCTAGTTATGTAATAGGATATATCCCTTACATGAGATACTGACTTCTAGTTCTGTATTAGGATGTATCCCTCACAGGAAATACTTCTAGTTATGTAATAGGATATATCCCTCACAGGAAATACTGACTTCTAGTTATGTAGTAGGATATATCCCTCACAGGAAATACTGACTTCTAGTTATGTAATAGGATATATCCCTCACAGGAAAAACTGTCTTCTTGCAGATATTTAAGATGTTTCTCATTATAAGGGGATATACCAGTTAATCCTTGACATGGGTTCAGTAAGACTCTGCTATACAGAATCCTAAAGTTTTCTTTTCTCTTTGCTTACCTTATTTACGTTTCTTGTCTGTTAAATAGGTTCCACATTACAGAGGAGAACAATCTACAAATACCATGAGGTATCCATGGAAACGGATAATGTCCAAGATATGTCTGCGTTTGAGTTTTTCCCGTTACCAAGTGAGTTAAATCATTTCATGAATATTATTGTCAAATTGTATCGTTTTCTAATGTTATTTTTATTTAACCATCACAAGTTAAAAATCAGAGGGGGGGGGGGGGAAACAAAAGGCATTTGTTGGATCAGTCAACTTCCCTTTAACGAGAACACAGAGTTTGACACAAAGGTTCTCATCCTTGAACTAAAAACTCCACAACTCACTTAGCAAGATTCCTTGTTATATATATTTTCAACTTTTGTCTACAACTGGAATCAACCAGCAACCTGAAGGATTACAAGCCTTGCACTTCACCAAATGGGCAATCCCACTGAAGTTATTTACTCCTTTTGCAGTTTGTTTTTAAAATCTCACAGATAATTGTTCTTCTGTGTCATTCCTCTCGTTAATAATATTTAAATTTAAGATACTTTTTTCATTTTTATCCCTGGGTGGGGGGTGGCAGGGGAGGGGAATAAGTTAACCTTCATGTGAAATGTTTCCATCCAATTTCTACACATATGTTTTTTCAAGATGGGATCATTTGTACCAAAATTGAATTTGAAGCAAAGCAAGGTGAGGTCATAGATGCGTGATTCAAGAAAAAAATTCATGTTTTCTGTTTCTCTACATCGTGCATCAGAATACCTAGAATGCAAATTCATGCTCACTGGTATTGCATAAGACTTCACAAACCCCTATAGGGGAAAGTTTAGCCTGTCCAAAGTCAAGGTGTCGACTGCGACAACTTCACCCAGTAATATCTTGAAAAGGGCTGGAAGTTCCCGTCCTCGAGTTTCTCTCTCTCTCCGTTTACAGGCCCAGAATAAGTTTACCACTGAAACTATTCATTATAATTTAGATGCGTTTGTTAATGAATTAACATATACGAAATCATACCCATAGATAATTATATTTAAAGAACCAGATGTGTGGTAGAAGAAATTGCAAAATGGGGATTTCATGACATTGTCATTTCTTAACCCAATAATGATGAGTTTTTTCTCTTTGTTTTCATTCATGGCTTTTGCAAATGTGCAAGTTTCTTATGATTCTGTTGTTTTTTTTCCTCGGTGCAGCGTGCAACCAGCTGATGACTTGTAGCGAATGTGTCGGGCAGGGCCCTGTCATTCACTTTGATTGCTCTTGGTGTGGCGCCATCGAGCGTTGCTCCAGCGGCCTCGACAGACACCGAGATGAATGGGTCGATAACCAATGCGATATAGAGGTAGGTCCGATTAGGAATATAATAAACAAATTGTGACTCGCAAAAGCCAGCAGCCTTTGGAGATGAAGGGGTGAATGGGTTTTGTGTTTTAAAATGTACCGTGCAAGCTAAGATACAGAATGGAGACCTCAGTGCGGGTTGTTGCAGCATGGGCCATTTAGAATCTCACATCTCGCCGCATTTTTGACTAAATTATCGGCAAATAGTGATCTAACGAGAGTTTCCAGTGCCAGTAAATGAGAGAAAAAGTCACTTGCTTTGTTGAGTGTCGACTCTAGGTCAACACACATTACAATACCTGTTGTAATCAATGCAACATGAAGCCTACACCTGTGTGGTTCATTGGCATCTGCATAGGATGTAAATATGTACAAGTTTTACTTTCGGTGATGGAACACATTGAAACCCGCTAGGTTGCTGTTTAGCTTTATGGCACAGGTATCCTCAATACACCCGGAGTACTGCAGAAGTGTCTACATTCGCTGCTATGATTAGGTATTATGGACGAGATAGACGACCCACAATTGAGTGTGATGTATAGCTAATATGGGGAAGGTGAGGTGTTGAATGTCCCCCCCCCCCACAACCAACCAGGCTACTGGGTTCTGAATTCCACCCGAAATGAATTTTAGTACTTTTAATTATGGAAATTGGCACATGGGGTTTAGCTCTGTTCTTTCACTGGTTTTGAATTGAAACTTAGTTTGCCATGGCTGCACTGCAGTGATGATAAAGGCATTGGTTTCACCCCTCTCCCCCACTATTTCAGAAAATGGTGAATTGCCAGGGTTTCCTCTTGGATGGCAGTCCTGGGAGCAGGAATGGGTGGGCCAATTACATGTTTGGTAACTCTCTTGAAAACTTATAGCAACCGGAAGGATTGACATCAAGCAAGTGTTCATCAGAGATGATCACATGAATAGGGTTTTCACACAAGTTTCTGGAGGCTTTCTTAACCCTTGAGATGCACTATTTCTTGACTAAACTAATAGAGCTTGGTCTAAGCTGTGCATTGATGAATTGATTTCTACAAGTGGTCTTTTGACTGTAGTATGAATATGTGCTTCACACACATTATGATCTTCTTGTAAAATGAGCTGATTCTGGGAGGGATATCACAATATATGAGAGTGTGGCTATGAGTTAATACAAGTGACCCTAGAGTTCTCAAGTTTTATGGCAAGGTGTTAGTACTGTATTATACTATTCTTGGCTGTATGCTTCGCTAAAAGTGTGATGCGTATAAAATAACCACGGTAACCCTCTGCGCCAAAACACATTTAATACGTTTCCTTTTGACTTGTTCTCTCTGCCGCTGGTCTAGATTTCAACTAAAAACCTCTAAATTTACTTCATTCATCGCTTACCTGTCTCCCCACAACCTTAGCACCTCCTCCTACTAGAATGAACTGGTAACCTTTTAGTACTGTGCGCCCTCTATGAATTCCATTTTGGGGGAAAATTTATCTCTATGTTTACTGTTACAGGAAAGAATCAGCCTCTGGTAGAATCAATATGTCACTATTTAATCAAACCAACTATAGTCAACCTAAACCATTAATATTCTGTATTTTGTATTACTATCAATACAATCCTTGAATGTGTACACAGTCTGTTAAAGATAAGATCGTTATACTAAGACTGAAGGCCAAACTAAAGTTGTCCTTCCAGACAAACGAACCTTTTCCTTTTATGAATTTTACGGCATATCCTGTTCCTCCCATGATCACATCCATCATGGACGACTTTTAGTATTCTCACAGGTTTTATCATTTCAACCCTGAAGACATACATGCCGTCTTGTATCTGTTATATCTGTTTGTGATAATGATCAACGCCATCTGTCAAACATTCATACCTTGATGTTTCATTCATTCAAGCATACTAATGTATTTTGTTGAGGCATTCAAATCCAGTCTCGTTTATTCAAACCTTTCATCATTCCAGCGAGAGTATTCTCACCCTCGGTGTCTTTACCGCCACATCCTTCCGACGAATGGCTTTCACGTTTTTAGGAGAGAAACGACTACGATTACGATATATTTAATAAATGCATACACACCAGCGACTACGATTTTGATATGTTTCATAAACGTATAAACCCCAGCCTTACTGAATTGGACTCAGTGAAAGACAATAAAGTTGCATTTTAAAAGGTGGATGGGTTTCATTTATAGGCAGAGTCCATTTAATAAAGAGGTGAATGTCCAACGACAAGCATTGTTAAACTTTTAGTATTTGCCTGTCAAACACTATTAGATCAAGTGTTTGTTAGCACAAACACTCTATGGTACAGGATTTTTTTAGTCCCATTGTCATGCAAATATTGTCCAACTGCCCACAAGTTAATTTTCATTCATTGGATACAGTCTTTAATATCCTTGTAAGATTTTAATCTCGTATTCGGATGAAAATCGCCGGTAACAACAGGTCGCCATAATTCCGTTTATCTTTCCGATTATTTTGCAGGCCATTTATTCGGACTGTCCAGTTCCAACAAGTAAGTCAAACACAATGGTGGTCAGCTTCACAATTTTCTCTCAATATAAACAGCTCTTATGTTCAAAATATTTAAAAATATTTGTTAACATAAAAATTTAGTTGTGTGGTAATATAATCATATTTTGGACCGATAGTGCCAAAGGAACCCTCATTGATATGCGAAATTGTGACTTATATTCATTTCGTGTTTGCGTGTCTCTCCTGGGAACAGGTAATTATAAAATCAGAGGAAACCAAAACTTTTCAGTGTTACAGATCATGTATTCATCAGTTAGTTGAGGGCAGTGGCCATTTTAGTTAATGTAATTAAAGAAAAATAAAATAAAGCTGTTAGCAAACTGCTTATCCACTAGAGAGCCTGTGTAAGAGAATGTGTAAAAGTAAGTTGGCCTGACGTTTCGATCCTAGCAGGATCTTCTTCAAAGGCTTCAAAAAAAAAAAAAAAAAAAAGCTCTCAAATGTAGCCAAAGCTCATTGTATTAACAAAACCTGTGAAAGGTATATCCTTAATTATGTCACATATCATTGCCATGCCGATATTCTCTGGTTTGTGTGAGCCGACCAATCAACACATCACATCTGTCATGGTTTGGGTAGATGCTTGTGCCACTTCTATTCTTGTGGAGACTTTGTAAAGAATTTTTTACATCTAAAATAAAACAATGATTGTAATAAGCAAGACCACTTCACCAAATTTTTGTTTATTTTGAATGTGGTCAAGCAATGATGTCTGGGTCTTCTCTGAAGACGATATCGACCGACGATACTTCTGCTACAGGTATTGATTCTCACTTGCCGCAAAACTGCTCCATCTTCATGTAGTCGAATACTTCAAAGAAAGTACGACTATTAAATCTTTAGAAGCGCTTTGTACCTGCTATGCGTAATTGGTTGACAGGAACCCAGCGGAGGTCAAATAAAATGCACGTCACATTTGCTCAAACGCTTTCTGCTACGAGGAACCGAGCAAAGGTGCAGCATTTATTTAATTAAAACTGGGAAATTAATCCACTGGTAAACTGGTAACTGGAAACTGGTAAAAAAGGTCTAGTAACTTTATGAACATATTAACGGTGGGAATACACCATAAACTACAGTTTTATCATCATCAATATTTTCAGCCTCCCCCACCCCCTCCCCCTCCCAACCAATCCTGCCCCGCTGAAAAGCATCTTTACGTTCCTGCAAGTAACGAATATAGGCAGTTTCATGCAAAGTCTACATGTTGACAACTAACAGACGTTCAAGCCAATTTCGCTAGTACCTCCTTAAAGTTTCTCTCTCATTCGTAGCCATACGATAAGTCTGTATGGTTTATTTTAGGACTTAAGGGTTTTTTTTGTGGACAGTTGCTTAGATCATCCATTAGTCTGCAAATGAGCAAAATTATCTACGATAAAATTTTAAGGGCAAAGGGTGTGGGGGAGGGGGGAGTGACAGTCGGGGAGTGGGTGGAGGGGATATCCTTACACAGAGCCTTCCATAATCTTCCTTGAAGAAAAACTGTGAGCAAACTTTTGTTTTAGCAAGTGTCCAAGGTCAGTCATGTAAAAATCGTGAGTATGTAAATTGATAAAAGTTGTGGGGGGCCTGACATTTCCATCTTAGCAGCATATTCACTAATTTCTTCCTTTTGCCTTTACAGCTAGGATGCAATTTTCTGGGCCTTAACATTAAATGGTTTACAACTAAAGTCACACTTCATTCTTGCTTAACATTTTCTGTTGTAATAAACAAGCTTAGCATAAAATGTCATCCATTCATACGTATCTTCATTGCAAATTGCTCTACACATGACATGCTCCAGACACAGAATTAATCAGTGGACCGTGGGCCATGGGAAGCGTTCACGGATGTGAGAAAGAGCTTCTTTTTTTTGCTAATGTCACTTTAGGGAATATGCAAAGGTGCTTCTGCAGAAAAAATAAGAAAGGAGGGTTGTTAATAATAATTTTTGAGAAGAATGCTGCTTCTGGTATTGAGGATGTAGAGTTCGAAGAGAGTTCAAAGGTCACATAGGGGTCATTTAGGACAGTTTTACAGTGCAGTGGTGATGTGCGGAGTCTTCCGTGGATTTGGTATTTCTGGGTTTGTGAACTTTGGGAAAAGGGGTTGTTTTCTGTTCTTCACTCGGTTTCGAAACAACTTGTTCGTCATGGCTACACTGCAGTGATGTCGAATGGGGTGCCTTTGACTACATTAGTATTTGAGAAAGTGGTCGGATGCTGGGGCTTACACTCTTGTCCGTAGGATGGGGAAGTTAAATGGTGGTCCCGGGAGCAGGAATGGGAGCAAATTCACACCCCTGCCGCGTTATCCTCTGAACATTTATCGTTAAGAAAAGGCTTGAAATAAGCCGGTGTTCATCCCCGATCTAACATGGATAGTGTCTCAAATAAGCTACTGTAAGACCTCTGATCCTTGGGTCTCTAAATTAAAATGAAACTATAATTCTGATCCAGTGTTATATAACTAAACTATATAGCCATGTCTTTGCTGGTAGTGCCAGTCAGAGGACACACTACCTTGCGTACTGTGGAACTAGCTATCATGCCCCAGTATCATTTGATATAACCCAGAAAGCTGTATGGAAAGAATTTTTAGTGAGCCACAGAATTCTTTGCTCTTTTCCACTGAATAATGTTAAACTGTTTCTTAATTGATATCCCATTTTGAAGTGAATTTCAAAGGCTGCCAATTATAACAGTTGCTTGCCTTTTTTAATCATAATATAAACTATGCGTTTGTATTGTGTGACTGATTTCATCATGGTCGAAGGTAGGGTATAATGGGAAAGTTTGACATCTTGAAATGTACATTGTGTAAAGTCAAGGAAGCCACAGTGGGAAAGGATCCCTACTAGAGACAGGATTGTAGACTGCTTGCCCAAGTGGGTCGGTGAAAACGGAGAAGGCTCTGTATTAAAATTGACTTGTGTGGTGTATTCACTGTACACCCCCGCGATAAATCTCCAGCTTTTTCTTGAAGGTACTTTGGTGGAATTTGTAATACTGTCGTAGAATATGTATCCACATTTTGAAATTTATATCAAGTACTGATGTGTATCAAGAACTGAGGTATATCAAGTACTGAGGT